>PVJD01008677.1:0-70081 GCA_004026545.1 Mormoops blainvillei
TTTCTGCGCTGAGGGAGGGTCACTTTGCGGTGACCGTGCCCCCTAGGCTTCGGCCTGAGTCAGTAGGCAGAGCTGCTGGGCAGCGGGTCGTAGCGCCCCTCACTGTAGACCACCACTCCAGGCGGGTAGTAGAGCAGGTCCGGCTCCGCGGCGGGACGGACAGGCGCCAGGGTCTGCAACCCCTGATCCTCCGGCTCGGGCTTGGTGGTGGCGGTGAAGGGGCGCAGGCTGGTGAGCGAAGGCGACGCGATGCGCCACAGCAAGCTCTTGAGCGCCTTGCGGAACTCGCGGCGCACGAGGCAGTAGAGGATTGGGTTGAGGCAGCTGTTGGAGTGCGCCAGGCACACGCTCACGGGGAACGCGTAGCCCTGGCACAGGAAGTACTCTTGGCTGAACGGCACGGCGTTGAACTTGATGAGGATGCTCCAGGTGGTGAGCGCCTGGTTGGGCAGCCAACACAGGAAGAAGGATAGGACCACGACGGTCACTGATTTCGTGACCTTGGACCGTCTCCGGGCGCTGGCCCCTGCCAGGCCTCCCCCGGCTGCCGAGGCCCCTCCCTCGGCTCCTGCCACACGGCGGTCCGAGATGAAGCGCACCAGCAGCAGATAGCACAGGCTGATGATGCCCAGAGGCAGCAGGAAGCCTACCAGCACCTTCTGCAAGTTGTAGAGGCCCAGCCAGAACTGCCTGTCGCCTCCCAGCAACTTGTCAGGGAAGCGCAACAGGCAGAGCTCCTCGCCCATCACCTTGACCGTAGTGGAGAAAACGGCATTGGGCAGCGAGGCCAGGGCGGCCAAAGCCCAGATCAACACGCACAGAGCCTTGGCCGAGAAGCAGCAGCTGTCCGCCAGGCTCTGGCCGCAGCAGTCGCCCCAGCCGTGCCCTTGGCTCCGGTGGCTCTTAAGAGCTGAGGCCACCGAGTGGTAGCGCGCCACGCTCATGGAGGTGAGGAAGAAGACGCTGGCGTACATGTTCATGGACGTCACTATGGATACGATCTTACACATAGCCTTGCCGAAGGGCCATTTGAAATCGAGAGCGTTCTCCACCGCCCAGAAGGGTAGGGTAAGCACAAACTGAAAGTCTGTCAGCGCCAAGTTGGTGACGAAGAGATTGATGGAGGATTTGCGCCAGCCCTGCTTGCTGTTCATCAGGTAGAGCACCAGCAGGTTGCCCGCCAGCCCCAACGCGCAAACCACCCAGTACACCACGCTGATGAGGATCCGCACCCGGGCCTCGGTGTCCGCGCGGTCTGCCCCGCCGCTGCCTGAGGGATGCCCGGGCGCCGCGCCGTCAGGCAACTCTAGCCCTAACTCCCACCACAAATCCTGGAGCGAAAGCGACGCGTTGCCGCTCGCGTTGGCTGCCTGCAAAAGGCCAGGGATCAGATTGAAGAGTTCCGTGAGCTCTTCCCCGCCGGCAGCCTTACCCATAGTGGCTATTGTGGCTGCGGCGGCCACCTGCATGTGCAGGTTCCTTTTGGTCATGTTCCGAGAGACAAGACCTAAAGGTGTCCAGCTCGCCCCGGGGTTCCGTTCCGGGGCGAGGGCCCAGGGCGTACTTGGGAGCGTTCAAGGCAGCAACTGAAGACAGAGCCTGAGAACTGGGTGCCAAGCGCGTCCCCGGCGCCCGGAGGAGTTGCACTCAGCTTCTTCTCCGGAGGGAGTTAGAGAGCAGAGGAACGCAGCTTCTAAGCCGAGCGGTCCGGTCGGCGTCCCCGGGTTCTGGAGCCCAGATGGGAGTCTGCGGGTCCCTACTGCACTACTCACACGCCCCCCTGCGTTTCCAGCTGTCCTTGGGGACCAGCGCACAACCCGCTCGGCGCTCAGGACCGCTCTGGGGGCCCGCTCCTCTTTCAAATACCTTTATTGGTTTCTTCATCTGGGACGACGTTTCTGTCCTTTGAGAGAAAAAGAGACATAGGAGAGATCCGTCTGCCTCGCTCTGACTCTCTGGAGGTCTGTCGGTGTCGCCCTCGCTACCTCGCGTCTCGGTCTCTCTGCTGCTGTCAGCTCCCAGCGAGTTGCCCGCGACGCTCAGGACAGTTACGCTCTTGCAAAGCCGAGGCTGCGGGCTCTCATGGAGCATGCGCAAACCTTGGGACGGAGGGGGCGCTTTCCGAGGTGCTGAACTTCACTGAGCTGGCCGCGGGGGAGGAGGGAGAGGTGGTCAGCAGGCGGAGCCCACCGGCCAAGTTCTTCCCTCTGTTTTTCTTCTTCCAAGTTTCAGGAGGAAATGGTCGCTACCTTTTATTTTCCTACGTTGCTGGAGAAAGTCTGCTTTGATTTGCGGTTCCTTTTTCTTTTTTATTCCCAAACGTGTCTCTCAGATTGTTTTCCCTCCTCACTCCCCCTTTATCTTTGAAATTTTATGGAGTGTGGTTCTAACGATGCACGATCTCCTGCCCATTTTTTTTAAAGCAATGGTTGTGGCTTCTTTTGATGCTTAGACCCTAAGATGATGGGCTCTTACCGAATACACAAACGCAAGCTCCACTTTGCCTTCTTTCATTAGCCGACCACTTTAATTGGTATCTGAGTGTCAGGATTTTCAAAGGTCCAAGTGTTGCCCTCTGTTTTGGTATATTCTGAGAACTGAAGCTAAGCCGAGCATAAAAGCGGTGAGCTGAGCTCCCAGACGTTAGATACCACCTGTCTAGCTCTCAGCCCAAAGCTTTTCAACAAACAGGCTCTTCACATACACCTGCACTCACTTTGCCTTGTTGCAGTTGGAATAGAGGGTTCTCTAGGGCTGTTTTGGATCACTAGCTCCCTGTTTCCGCTCTTATGATAATAACTCTTTGCATGGTGTTTTTCAGACCAAAGGAAGTAAATTCTAAGGAATCATCTACATTCCTTTGGACAAAGGGACGCAGTGTAAACCATTTTAATTACTTCTCAAATCGCGGTTTATTTCAATGACTGCTCAACTGCTCTAGTGTAAGTTACACTTTTTAGGGTAGACTTAGGAAATTTGAAATGTTTTCCTCTCTGTCTAGAACTAAACCAAAACAAAGTTTCTTAAGCCTAATTGTCCTCAGTCCTGATGGACTCACCACTTTACTGACAGAGTTAAAGAGGTTATGACTTTAAATAAGAGGATGTGGAGAAAACTTAGCAAAAAAAACATATTACCCAAAATATATGAAGGGAAATGGAAACAATCTTGATTCCAAAGCATGAGAACAGTTTCAGAGGGAGAACACGCATCCCTGTAGAATTTGGACTACTTATCATACCCGCTAGGGGGCGCGAGGACCTTAGCAAAAGCAAAAGCAAAACCAAACCAAACCAAACCACCTCCTTTGAGCAGTTCTAATACGGAAAAGTTCAGCTGTCCAATGAACAGCCTGCTTCTGTGGACATCTCTTACCTCTGTTTTAATAGCTTCACCTTCAAGGTCATTTGTCACTTTATTTTTTAGTTGTTATTTCTCTATTAAATTTCCGTATCTCTCCCCACCTCATGTTTCAAGGTGCTGTTGGAAAACAAGGAAGGCTAGGGCATATCCTGAAAGCCCTTTGCCTCAGCCTCCTCATCCGTAAATGGCAGGGTTTGAGATTCACAAATATTCTGAGAACAGGTGCTGGGCAGGTGTCACTAGAGTCAGTGGGGAGCCTGCAGTTCCCTCCCAGCCCCAGAGATTCTGCTTCTCAGTGGAGGTGGAAAGGCAACCCAAGAATCTACATTTTAAAACACATTCTTCCAGGTGATACTAATTTTCCCCCAAGTGTGGGAACATTTGAACTTTTATTCCTTTTCTAACTCTCCATGTTAAAAAAAAAAAGAAGTGCCAAAGGAGAATTAATGTCCAATGGTGGTTTATCACACACTGCGATTAGAAGCACAGGAAGAGAAGGGGGCCTTGTTGAATTTCACTAAAATCACATGAAAGCCCAGCAGGTGACATTTTCTTCATTGTGGGACTAGGAGGGCCATGCGCTCCTGAGTTCTGCCAGGCCTTGGGCTCTAGCCAGCAGCCCTCAGACCGAGCCCTCAGGAGAGGCTGTTCCCACCGTGTCTCTCGGCAAGTGCTACCAGAACACAGATAACACCAATCTTTTATTCCACTGCTGTTAAGATCTGAGTCCCTATGATGTGCAAGGCAAAGTGTTAGGTGATTGGAGATATAACAACAACAATGATACAATATGAATAATAATAGAAGTACTGATAACCATTCACACGACACATCTATTTTGACACTGTATGATCTTCCTGGGGTTGCTGTAACAAATTACTATGAATGGGAGGATATAAAACAACTGAAACTTATGCTTTCAACAGTCTGGAGGCTAGAAGTCAGAAATCAAGATGTTGGTAGAGCTGGTTTCCTTTGGGGGCTCAGGGGAAGAAAGCATCCCATGCCCACCCCCTCCCCTCTGATGGTCCTGAGGTTAGTCCTTGGTTTGTAGCCACATCACTCCCATCTCTGCCCCTGCCTTCAGGTGACAGCACCCTCTGTGTGTATCTGCACCTCTGCTTCCTCTGCTTATAAGGACACTAGTCATTGCAGTAGGGTCTGCTCTAATTCAGTATGACTTCATTCTAATTAATTATATCTGAAAGGCCCTCTCTCCAAACAGGGTCACATTCACAGGTGCCAGGGGCTAGGACTTGAACATATCTTTTGGGAGGGGACACAATTCTGCCTATGACAGATAATAACTCTGTGCACTGTGCAAAAATGTTTTATCTGCATTATCTCACCTAATGTTCACAGCCAGTGCAGTTGATACTATTATTATTTCAAATCTGATTTCTAGCCCCTAATCCTCAGAATGTCAAGTTTTATATCTAACTGCTGCTACTTGAGAGTTCTACCTGGTGGCTGATCTTTCATTAGGCTTCTCAAGCCTCATCTTAGTATATGGTATTACTGTGCATTTAGATGTTCAAGCTAAACCCAAGAGCAATTCCTTGTTTCCCATGTCCCCTTATACCCAGTCTAGCCCAATCTGGTAGGTCCTGTTAGCACGCTTTCAAGAATAAAAACAAATCGCCCCAAACTGAAAAATTCCTAAATTCATCTACTCATTATTTCTTCGTTCCTCTCTATATTAGCTACCTCTTAATGAATAGCAATTTGTGTAAAAACTTCATGGTGTAAAACAACAAGCATTTATTGTCTCGCAGTTTCTGTAGGTCACAAATTCGGGTGCAGCATAGGGTCAGTGGCTCATGGTCTCCCATGAGGCCGCAGCCTGGCTGTCAGTCAGGGCTGTGGCTTTATCTGAATGGAGGCTTCAGCGTCAGGGCGAACAAACTGCCTCGACGTTCACTCACATGGTTGTGGGTAGGCCTTGGTTTTTTTACCGGGTAGAATTCACAATGGAGCAGTTAGTGTCCACTAGGGTAAATGATGAGAGAGAGAGAGAGAGAGAACTCAGCATGAAAGCTTTAGTCATTTTACAACTTAGTGTCAGAAGTATCACTTCTGCTGCATCCTGTTCTTTAGAGATGAGCCTGTATATCCAGTTTACATTCAAAGAGAGGGGAGTTATACAATAATACGGTTACTAGGAGACAAGAATCATTGGGAGCACCTTAAATGCTCACGAGAGGGGGGCAGATTGCCATGGTATCCACCAGAAACCAGGATTTGAAGGGCTACTCAGCTGAGCAGATACTGCAACAACGACACAGGGATGGGGCAATGGAGGTTGAAGTTCAAGCCTAGTCTAGCGGAGAGGGATAAGGAAATAATCCAGGCTTCCAGGCAAAACCCTGGAAGGGACACGTGCTAAGGAAAACTTTACACTCTACTCTCAAAAACCAGAAAATACACACTTTCTTCAAGTGTGCATTCACCGAGAGAGGCCACATGCTGGGCTGAAATCAAGTTTCAACAAATTTCAAAGGATCGAAATCATATAGAACATGTGTTTTGAGCCCAGAGGAATTAAAGCAGAAATCAATGAAGGAATGATAACGAGAAGACCTCGAATGTTTCAATATTAAGAACACATTTTAAATAACCTATGATGAAAGAACTAACATTTATAGAATGTTATAAAATAAGTTACAAAGTTATCTTTTAAAGTAAATCATAATAAAATATGAAATATCAAATTTTGTGGGATACAATTAAAGCGGTGCTTAGAGGGAATTTTATGGCTATTCGTGCATATTTTTTTGAAAGGAAAAAGGGTTAAACATTAATGATTTCAACTTCCAACTCGAGATATTGGAGAAAGACAAATAAGCTAATTTCAAAGAAAGAAGTATAGACACATTAAACATAAGAGCGGAAATACGTAGAGCCTTCCTTCTGTGTTGGGGATTAATTAACCTTCTAGTTGCTAAATCTTGGAGAGATGAGAGACAAGGGACTCAAGAAAGGAACAGAGCCCCCCAGGGCAAGGTCACTCAGGGGACTTGGGGCAGAGGTTAATCAATACGTGTGGAGTTATGTAAACATTCTTTTAAACTTCTACTGCTATGCTTGCTCACACCAACTAAATATGAATCCGGGGTCTTCTCATTTTGGTTCCCCCTTCTGTTGAATCACGGTTGTCAACTTCTCTTCACCAGCTGCAACACCCCTGATGCTGAACGGCACTGCCATCACCCCACTAGTCATCCCCACTTTTTTAATCCTCACCTGAGGACAATTTGTTCATTGCTTTTAGAGAGAGGGGAAGTGGGGGGAGAGAGAAAGAGAAAGGAGAGAGAAAGAGAGAGAGAGAGACATCAATGTGAGAGAGAAACATCTATCGGTGGCCTTTCATATGTGCCACTACTGGGGATGGAACCTGCAACCTGGGCAATGTGCTCCAACTGGGAATTGAACTCACAGCCCTGTTGTCTCCAGGACAACACTCTAACCAACTGTGGCAGAATAACTTACCAATGCTTTGTTTCTTTAGGAGTCCTAGCAGTGCTGGAGGAGCTTGAAAACATTCCGTGCTTCTTCCCCCAGGAATTCCGGTTGAGCAGGTCTGGAGTGAGATCCAGATGTTATTTTCACAAAGTTCCCTGAGTTATTCTTGCTTGCAGCCAAGTCTGCAAACTGTTGTCCTAGATTCCCTGTTTTTGTTTGTCTGTTTGTTTGGTTGGTTTGGGGAGGGGGATGGCACTGGTCATCTTCACTACCCGTTAATTTTAGGCTTGCTTGTGACAATCTGGGACGAAATGGGAGCTTCTGTTCCTAAGCTCTCCTAGTTGCTTCATATGCAGCCTGGAGTTGACATTTTGATTCCTCTCCTTGCTCACTTACTCAAGATCAGAGGAACCCTTGTAGCACTGACACAGTGGTCAAACCTTCCCAAATCAGTGTACCAACCCCTCCGTTCTTCCCACTTCCATCTTTGTTGGAGGTGGGCGATCCTGGTCCCCTCCTGACCACCTTTTTACCAGGTTTCAAAGAAGCATGTTTCATAGAGAGTTCTGCCACGTACCTTTATTTGTAAGCAGAAACAGAGGAATCATGCAACTCATTCTGTAGGTTTAGTGGTTTTGTTTCCTCTCAACCCTTTTGTGAACTTCAGCTTCGTGTATGTTAGGCTACTTGAAGTTTTTCCACTGGTCCCTGATACCGTGGTTTTTTGTTGTTGTTATTTTTTAAATGTAGTTTCTATCTGTGTATTTCACTGTGTATAATTTCTATGTCTTCAAGTTCACTAATATTTTCTCCTGCAGTGTCCAATCAACTATTAATACTGTGTAGGGTAGATTTCATCTCCAACATTGTTTTTTTTAAACCCTTGAAATTTTACTTGGGTATTTTTTATATCTCTCCTTCACAGGATCATACTTTCTTATTTCTTAAACCTATAAAATATAATTATTATAACTTTTAAAATGTCCTCATCTACCAATTCTTTCTGTTTCTGTCGACTGACTTTTCTCCTCATTTTGAACTATGGTTTCCTGCTTCTTGGCATGCCTGATCCTTTTGGTTTTAATTTGATGACATACATGGTGAATTTTGCCTTGTTGTGTGCTCAATATTTTTGAACTCTTTAAATACACCTGCATTTGGTTTTGGGTCATATTTAAGTTACTTGTAAAGAGTTTGGTCCTTCTGAAGGCTTGCGTTTAAGTTTTGTCAGGTGAGACCAGGACAGCCTTTATTCCAGGTCTGATTTTGCCCCCCTGCTGAGGCACTGTCCTTCTGACGTCCTGTGCATTACAAGCTTCCTCCCAATTTGACTGGTGGGAGAGCAAACTGTTCCTGGCCCGCTCTGATCACTGGAACCGTGCCACCCAGAGCTTCCCGGTGTTGTCTCTTTTCTCCTGCTGCAGATAGTTCATCCCATGTACGGGCCGAGCAGTACTCAGCTAAAAGCTTGAGGGAACCCACTGAAAATTTCTGAAACCCCCCCGGTGAATGCAGCCCTCTCCTGCCCGGGCAGGACTCCGCTCTTTCAAAATCTGTCCTGCAAACCCCTAGTGGCTTTGGCTTATCTCTTCCCTCAGTTCGGAGACACCATTGAGCTGCTCGGGGTCCCTTTCCCTGCACTGCAATGTGAAAACTCTCCCCAGGCAATGAGTTGAACATGTGCAAGGCTCACACCGCTAGTTTGCCTTCTCTCAGGGCTTGTTGTCCGGTGCTGCAGGGATTGTCTGAAAACCATTATTTCATACATTGTATTCATTATTGTTTAGTTGTTTAAGTTGAAAGGGCAAGTTGCCTTTCCATATTTCCACTGAGGTTGACAGTGCAAATTTCTGGGGCTGGATATTCATATCCTGTTTGTGCAAGGTTGGGGAGTGTCTCTACAATAGCTTCATCAAGCCACATTGCTTCAAAATTCCAGTTAAGAAACATCTGGTGTTTATCACAGATAAAGGCAGATAAAGTACTTTTAGTTGCTGACTTGTGGTGTGAGCTTTTGATGGAACATTGCCTCACTGTCCTTAAGGTTCATAGTCTTTGTAGATAATAAAATATTTTGAAGTGAATTGTACTTATCATATGCCCACTCCCTTAATAGAACTTGCCAAATACTCACCAGCAGAGTGCTTTTTTTTTTTTTTTCTGTCTACATTCTGAGATCACATGCTGGAGCCAGAACCATGTGCAGAGGAGGTGCGGGGGGTGGGGGGCGCTGCTCAGAACACCACCATCATCCCCTGAGCAGTGGCCAGCGCCCCACTTTCTGCTGAGGTACAGCGTTTCTGTTGCAACAAGTGTCTCTTAGGTCAAGGTTAGCAAACCTCTTCTTGCTAGTGATTTGTGACTTAAATAGTTCCGTTTGCTTTACGCAGATCTACAAAGGAGTCTATTTTATCCCCAACGGCAAAGAGAGGAGGGGATGGCCTTATTAAGTAAAACCAGAATCTATTTCCCAAGGCCAGATGGAGTTTGGAATACACGGGTGTCTCCTTAAACCTCGAAGTAGATCATTCCCCCGCCAAGTCACCTACTCCCACCCCTCCTCTGATCAAATATTCATGTACCATTTTTATCTTTGAGAGAAAGGCAGAAATGAATAAAACACAGTGAATAAAAATGAATAAAAAAATCTCACACCAGTGTTCACAGGCTCCATCTGTCTCTCTATACACATGTCACCCCACTTACCTTCAAGAGATGAATTACCACCACCGCTTTACTGCAGGAAGCAGGGACTTGAGCCAACACAAGTCTTTGCTCTCTGAGGCCTGTCAGGAGATGTGGGGAAGATTTAGCAGGACTTGCCCTGGCTGGTGTGGCTCAGGGGATTGAGTGCTGGCCTGAGAACTGAAAGGTCGCTGGTTCCTTCCCTGTCAGGGCACATGCCTGGGTTGCGGTCCCCGGTTGTGGTCCCTGGTTGGGGACCTGTGAGAGGCAGCCCATCAGTGTTTCTCTCCCTTTCTTTCTCCTTCCCTTCCCCTCTCTCTAAAAATAAATAAAATCTTAAAAAAAAAAGATTTAGCAAGATTTAACAGGACAAAAAGCAGGTAACTGATCGTGTGAGAGTTGGTGTCATGTACCACACTCGGACGGGCATGAAGCAACAAAGGGGGTGACCCCGGCAGGTGCATTGGGAAAGCGTGGCCGAGGTGGGTAAGGTGTTAGCAGAGGCGTCTAGCCTTCAGTCGACTGTCCCCTGGGTCTCAGGAAAGGGTCTCGCAGAGCACAGAGTCTGGCCTTCGGCGCTCTGAAGAATCAAAGTGCCGTAAGTATTCATCTCCCAGCCATGGAGATAAGCTCACTCCTGGCTGGCCGTGTGGGCGAGCTCTGTTGTGACTCTACAAAACCATAAACTATAAAGAGAGCTTTTATCTTAATCCAGGGTTAACTTCAAAGCCAGTTTCAAAAAATTATTTTGATGTACATGTTTTAAATTGCTTTACCTTGAAGAGAAACACACACTGGCCCCTGAGAGGCAGCTGTTGGAGCACACGGGGCCTTGCTTCATCGGATGCAAGAAAAGATCCTTCGCATGAATTAGTAGGATGTACACATCTGCCTGGTGTCCAGTTTTCCCCCCTCCGCTTTTCCAGTGGTCAACAGATAAATTAGTGACAAGGTGAATGATTGGCCCAATTGCGGTAGATCTATACAATGGAATGCTATGCAGAAATAAGAAGAAGCGAAGAGTTGATAAACAAAACATCCATGAATCTCCAATAATAATGCTGAGTGAAAGAAGGCAGACGGAAGTGAGTACCTGCAGGATGACTCCATTTATATAAAATTCTAGAAATGTTAACGAGCCCCCTGTGACAGAAAGCAGGACAGAGGTTACCTGGGTGATGCAAGTAGGGGCAGGAGGAAACTTCTAGCTTGATACGCACACACACTCACGCTCATGGACACATTTATTGTGGTGTTGGCTTCGCGGGTATAAATATGTCAACACATAAAATTGCAACTTAAACACATGCAGTACATTGTATGTCAATTAGACCTCAATGATGCTCAAAAGAGTGTGGGTGCTAGTGTGGTACATCCTTCTTGCTACCTGAACTAATCTCTTTTACTCACTTCAGAGTTTCTTGGTGCACAGCTGAAGCTCTGCGCTCGGGGGTCAGTCCCGGGAGGACACCAAAGAGCAGCGATCAGCACCAGGGCAGCGGCCCCCCAGGACACTCAGCGGCCTGCCCCTCTAAGGAGGAGCGGCCCGGCCCAGGCCGCCCACAAGCTCTGCTTGAGCTCAGGGGGATCAGGAGACATAAAGAGTGTGGTAAATTGGGGTTGTGGACATTCCTGTGTACTTTCATCCCTTTTTGACACCGCCCTCCAGGTGAGATTCGTAATCAGGTCAGATTTAAGGGACACCGATTGGGCTGCATTTACTAGTGAGTGGAGTTGGTTTCTTAACCAAACAAACTCAATCTTTGGTCTCTGTGTCTCATGTTTTCTTTGTGCGCTTGGGTATATAGAGCTGGGACTCCTTTCCCGCACCTACCTCCAGTGTGAGCCAGTGAATCACTCCTTAGAAAGTAACCCCCTGGTGGAAAACAGGGGCTCACCTTCTCAGTCACTCCCTGTCCTCCTTCGCCTGCTTAGTGTTCTCATCGCTGTCTTACCTAGTATACATTTACCTGTTTGTTTCTCTCTGTTCCTCTCCGTCCCACAACTCTAGCCAAAGCACATGCGAGCACGAGGAAAAGGCCTCTGACTGTTCGATTCATTGCTATATTCCTAACGTGTGGACAGAGGAGGCAGTCAAGAAATATTGTTGGACGAATACATGAAGTATCCTCTTTTGCTAAGGCAGCAACCCTCAAAGTTTCCCTGATGCATTTCCTCCCTAATTTCTTCCTTTCCTTGGGAACAGGAGGTATATTCTTCTTAAATTCAGACATGACCTTTAAGGCAGAGTAAAATAAAGGGGCTGGTGCCCATGTGGTTCAGGACCAACATAGGACCTGTCTGACAACAGTCATATCCACCGCTCTCAGCCTGGGCGCCCAGAGAACACTGCACAGGAGCACACCTTGTCTGCCAGCTTCTCCTTACAGGGCTTCTCAAATTTCCCGTTCTGTAGCATCCCTACCACGTGCTAAATTATTTTAAAGAATGAGAACAGACTGTTACATGATTTTTTCATTTAGAAACAATCTTAAACTTACAGAATAGTTGGAAGCGAAGTTAAATAAAAGAGCATTTCGTGTTCCGAATCATTCGAGAGTAAGTTACACACTAGATGCACCCCTGCCCCAAACCCTGTAATGTGTATCTCTAACACAAAGGACATTCTTGTACACAACCACAACCATCACCACCAGGAGCTTAGCAGGGATACCGGAGGACCATGCAGCCCTCTCTCCCCTTTCGTGTCCCACTAACTGTTCCGACAATGTCCTTTGTCACAAAGGGTCCGATTCAGAGCTGTGCTGCCTTTCGTGACCATATCTCTTCGGTCTCCTTTAATCTGGAATGGTTTTTCAGTTTTCCTTTCATGATCTTTGAACAGAAAAAGCCAGTTCTTTTGTAGACTGTCCCTCACTTTCCATCTGTCTGCTGTTTCCTCGCAGTGAGAGTCAGGCTGCGGATCTTTGGCAGAGGTTTCATGGAAGCGATGCTGTTTCTCTCGTCGAAGCCTATCAAGTAGCGCACAGTCCTGATTTTCTACATTACTGATTTCCTTGCCTTTTCCAGCAGGTCTACAACTGGCGCATGATGACATAACATAAGATGTTATATTACATGTCGGGGGTTAGAGGTTGCAGGTGGAATTAAGGTTGCTAGTCGGCTCATTTTAAGATGAGATTATCCTGGAGGATCCTGGTGGCCCAATGTAACCACGAGGATGCTTATAAATGAGAAAGGGGGGAAAAGAGGTGGTGACAGGGTGATGTGACATGAAAGACTCAACTAGCCATTGCTGGCTCTGACAACGGGAGGGGGAGTCATGCTGCAAGGAATGGGGCAGCCTCTCGAAAATGGGAAAGGCAAGAAGACAGCTTCTCCCCTCAGCTTCCAGAAAGG
Organism: Mormoops blainvillei; assembly: GCA_004026545.1. Classification (NCBI taxonomy): domain Eukaryota; kingdom Metazoa; phylum Chordata; class Mammalia; order Chiroptera; family Mormoopidae; genus Mormoops; species Mormoops blainvillei. The sequence goes on from PVJD01008677.1 coordinate 12,871, forward strand.
AACGCAGCTGTGCTAACAGCTCCTTGAATTTAGCCCACTGAGACCTGTGTCAGGCTTCTGGCCTCCGAGCCTGTAAGGTAATCAATCTGTGTTGTTTGAAGTGGCCAAGTTTATGGGGCTTTGTAATGGCAACCACAGGAAACTAACACATATCCCCTGAAGTACTGTGGTGGATATGTCTTCCGTCTGAAGTTCTGCAGACCTCCCCCCACCCACAACCCCCAACCGCCTGTGATGACCACCTTGCACTTGGTCACTGCTTTGATTTGGATGCCCAAGCCCTGGGCCTGGTTGGATGAGCTGATATCTGAAACCTCGCGCTAAACACACATGGCTGGCTGGAATCCACGGAGAACCCACATGGGGCCAAATTCCTCCTGAATGGAGTAAGGAGGTCTGTTTAAGTCCAGAGGTGCAAAACCTTGGCTGGATTATCCCAGTAAATCCTCAGGAAGCCTGGCAAGCTCCCTGGTGTGTGGAGTTCTCTCAGGGATGACGTAAAGCATAAACCTCTGAATGGACTCCCCTCGGGGGCAGCCTGCTCAGGTGAGCTGGAGAAAGACCTGGCACCCCCTAGGACTGATTTACTTCCTTTGTTCTCCTGGCGGCGTCCTTTTGGGTGAGTGGAGATGGGCGAGGAAGGCTGGGGTTATCAAGGTGGAAAACCACCGGGGAGACCTGCAGACTCAGAGGGGCTCGTAATCGGTTGGTTGGTCCCATCCCCTTTTGTACTGAGGAAGGGATTTGTCCAGGGCCATACTAGCAGATTAGTTTAGACCGTTTCCCTTTGTGTGACTTGGCAAAGAGAAAGGTGATCTATTTTTAATTTTTCAAATGGGAGTCCTAGCTTGCGCTGGAAGAGGATCCCAGAGAAGTCTGGCGAAGGAGTCTCGGCATTGTGAGCGATGTCGGGAAAAGTTCGGAACGGGGAGGAGGAATGCAGGGAAGGGGGCAGCACTGAGCTGCGAGGGTGGGGAGTGCGGCGCCTCTGCCCCACCTCTGCGCTCCACGCCCTCCGCCGGCCTTTCGGCCTGGCGAGGGGCTGGCCCGGGGCCTCCCTCCCGGAGTCCCGCCCAGGGTGGCTCTCGCGGGGCTCCCCTATTTGGCCGGCTCGCCCGGGCCCTGGGCGGGGCGGAGGAGCGTGGGGGTGGGAGTCCCGGAGGAAGATGCGCAGAGCCGGCCGCGAGCCTGGGTGCGGGAGGAAGAGGGGTGGGGATCTGGGGTGGGCTGCGCCCTCCCGCCCCGACCCGTTCCACACCCCGCACCAAACAGAGGCTGTCAGCTGAAATCACTCCCCTTTCAGGAGGAGGGAGGGGAAATCAAGGTAACTAGCCCCTCTCTGCTTAAAAAGCGAAGGGAGCTCTGGGCAGCTTTGCCGCCGCTCCTGTCCCACTCCTGGACCATGCACCCGGCGTCTCCCCGCTCGGCCACAGGCGAGGACTCAGTTTCTTAAGTTGAGAGCTAAAACTTGGTGATTTTTCTTCTTCCCAACAACTGAATCATGCCATGTGCCCAGGGGAGCTGGCTTGCAAACCTCTCGGTGGTGGCTCAGCTCCTGACCTTTGGGGGCCTATGCTATGGCAGACACCCGCAGCCCGGCCAGGTGCGCTTCCCGGACAGGAGGCAAGGTTGGTGGCTTTTCTTTATCTCCTTTGAAAACCGTAGTGGTAAAACCTGTGAAAAGTTGGTGGCTCCCTTTCCCCCTCCCCCACTGGGCTGAACTCTGCGGAGCCTTCTGGCTGAGCTGCGAGGAAATCGGAGCTGGGGGCGCAGTAACAGCGTTTCTCAGAGTCCAGTGTTCCAGGTGAAGATTCCTTAGTTCTTACCGAAAGACGGGTATCCCCATCTCTGTCCCCTGGTGATGCCGCAGTCAGGTCTCCAGGGGTAGCCGGTGAGCAGCCCCACCTTTCTCTTTTGTGTCCTCCGAAGTTGCACTGTTCCATCCCCTCGTTCTCAGATTCTGAGCACGGGAAAGTGATGGTTATTATTAATGTTTAAAATAAAAGTTCCAACTGGCTACGGGCAGACATTGCAGCGTTTCTAGTTCATTTTAAACTTCTAGTCAGGGAAGGGGGAAATCTGATTCCACCCTCCTGCTGGGTGAGCTTGGCTGTGTTTTGGTTTCCTGGAAAGATTTAAGGCTGTGTTTTAAAAATAACAGTCCTTTTGGGGAAAATTTACCACCTTAGGGGCTCTGGTTCCCCTGTCCTGCCTGCCTGATCACAGCCAGCTGCGTCTCTCTCTGAACTCTGTGAAGCTCATAATGCCGTAGAAAGCACTGGAGCAGTTGCGGTAGACAGTTTGTTGTTGTTGATTACTGTTATATCCAAACCCTCGACGGGTCGTACTGTTGCCTGTGCTATTTTATTTTATTGGACTTGGGTCAGACACACTTGGCTGTTTGGTGGGGAGTTTATTGTGCCTCTGGGAGAAAACTGCCACAGCACTAGTCGTGGCCTGAGTGGCTCCAAGACCGCTAAGGCACTCCGTGTCAGCCCACTGGCCACCCACAACAGCCTGCTGGGTGCGGGGACCATGGTGACTGCCCCTGTTTTACAGATGAGGCAGCCGAAGTGGGGAGAGTTTATGGACCTAACTAGTGGCGGAGTGAGGTTTTGAACCCAGGTAGCTTGACCCCAGAGGCTGGCCCCTTACAATGAAGCAGCATTGCCCAATAGCAGTAATAAGGACAAAACACACGCACACACGCACGCATGCACGCACACGCACGCAGTCAGTACACACCCGGAGAGCAGGGTTAGCATCCCTTAAGTCCTCTGTCTGCTGACTGTGCTCAAGTCTTGGGAAGCTGCCATAGCTTCCTGACCCCCTTTGATCCCCAGGACCACTTGGGTGGCAAACATCACCAGCCCACCCTTCTTACTTTCCACGCAGGGGTTTGTGCCTGCATTGCAAAGTTCAAGCCTGCTGGAGAGCTCATCTGTGAGACTTCAAGAGCCATCAGATGCCAGGCCCTTTGCTTTGCTTGGAAGCTGGAGCCGGCAGCACTGGGGTTGGATGTCAGTCAGCCAGCATTCGCTTGTGTAAACGGTCCAGATACCATCTCCTACCCCCAAGTTTAAAATAGCAGCGTTTGTTGTTCTTTGAAAAACAGCCCCTTTGTGAAAAGTCTCTCTTCTGTGGCAGCACAAACAAAGCCTGCAAGCACTTCCCAGGGCATTTGGAGATGGCTTGGTTCAAAGACAACACATTCTCCTGGGCTGGTTTTCAGCTCTGCCAGCTCTGCCTTCTCTGCATCTTCCTTGCAAGAGAATTCAGCACAGTGTGGAGCAGACAGACAGCCCAGGGCCTTGCTTTGTCTTCTCTGGAAAGTGGGAGATGGTTGCCTCCCGTGGTCACCTTTAGAGTTATATACTGAGAATACTTGACATTGAAAAGCAGCTATAAAATGCTCTGAGCTGAGTTTCTTAGCATTGTATAGGTATTGTAGGTTTTAAAATAATTTCAGATTTTAAAAGCCTTTTCACCAAAATATGTGTCCTCAATCCAGGAATAAGTCAAGAGAGCAAACTAGTCAGAGAACAAATTTTGAGGCTTTCTGGGAATAGGGTGACCTGGGTTTTGCATCCAAATGACCTGCCTGCTGCTTCACCATTAGCCAATTTCCCCAGACTTCCACTGGGACTCTGACAACATTTTTGAATTGCACCCAAATTCAGAACATTTAAACTTACAAATTACTTTTGATATCACTCCTCCCATCCTTATTTTTACAGATGAGGAATGGGCGGCCTAGGGAGTCAGTCTGATAGTCAGCGCGTATTCATTGAGCACTTACCAATTGCCGCTTCACCAGGGGGGTGAAAGGAGTCCCAAGCTGGAAACACATTCAGAACATAGGTAACCATTATGGTTCCTTCTAGGTCTAAGGGTTGGGTAGAGTCAGTGTTTCATCAGACTGAGGAAGGAGTATGGTTGATAAATCCAATCCTTTCTGGGACTAGAAACAAGCAGATTTGGCAAACACACTCTGCTCAGTATAGTTTCTACATTGTTCGGTTGTGCAATGACTTACACAGGTTTCCCAACCGAGGACCAGAGCAACGGGAAATACTCTTCTTGCTGACGACACACTGCCTCTCTCCTACAACCAATGCTGTTCCTGTCGGTGTGTTATTCCCTGGACTGTTTATAAGTCACCAGTCACTTCTGTGACCTCTTTTGCTCCTGACAGCTCCATGAAACCCACAGAGCATACACTTGATCCCATGTTAGAGATGTTCTCTGGGCTGCACAGACTCGTGCAAGAATGCCGGGAGTGTTGCTCTGTGTTTCAACACAAGTTTAATTGTGCATTTATGCCATTTGCAAAAAAATAATAAGTTCTGCAAGGAGAAAATGATTTTGGATATGTTCTTTTTTTTAAAAAAAGATTTTATTTATTTTATTTTTAGACAGAAGGGAAGGGAGGGGGAACAAGAGGGAGAGAGGCATCAATGTGTGGTTGCCTCTCTTGTGCCCCCTACTGGGGACCTGGCAGGCAACCCAGGCATGTGCCCTGCCTGGGGAATCAAACCCGCGACCATTTGGTTCGCAGGCTGACGCTCAATCCACTGAGCTACACCAGCCAGAGCTGATTTGAGGCATGTTCTTAATGTAAGAAGAGACGTCACAGTTCTGATATTTTGTGTGTGTTAATAATAATGAGCAAATGTGCTCTGCAGGTTGGTTATCATGGGGTTGGGGAACAAATCCAACCTCCTGTGGCTTACCTTTCAACCTTGAGGGGATCAGCACAATTCTCCACAATATTTTCACACACGTAGTTTCCTATAATAAAAATGCAGTTGAAAGGTTACAAATACTCTGTGGAAGATGATTATGAAAATGAACTTCCATTATAAGAATTTCATTGCCCTTTTCAGTAAGGAGTCTTAGAAATTCAAATGCTCTCTCACACAGAAATAAACAGGAAGAATAATCATAGATTTAACCTTAAATTTATACAAACTGGCAGGTGAATATTCTCTCACCTCTTGCTTTTCTTTTGAAGCAGAGAGGAAAATAGCACTTGGTATTTTGTATTTTCAGAAGTGCTTATACTCATGAAGTATTTGTGGTTCCAAACTGAATTTTGAACAAGGCAAATCAAAGTGTTCGGGGCTTATAGTTTATTTTCACGACCCCCAGAGTAGACCATGATATCATTACAGTGTGTCCCAGCCTCCCCTCAGCCTGACCGACGCAGACCCTCAGGAGGCAGACGGGGCTTAGCTCAGAAGGGTGGGCTGTGGGGTCAGGTTGCCCTGCACGAATCCTCACCCCTCTTTATTATTATTATTATTATTGTTTACAGAGGTGGGAGTTAAGGCTGAGAGGAGGGACACTGTTACTAATACCAACCCCTGAGAATACTGAGCATTAGGCAAGACCAAGTTGGTATAATATTAATGCTGTGCTTGACCAAAGCAATGGTAAAAACTAGGAGCTCTTGTTATGTCCTGACATCCTGTTTCTCTGCCCCTACCATGTTCCCTCTGGACTCTGCTTTCTGTTGGCCAAGGTTATCGCTACCTAATCTTCCAAACTAAATGCCTGCTGGGAGGAACCCAATGTGAACTGGGGCTTCAGCCCTCCCTCTTTTAGAGGTTACATGTATTCGCGGCCACAGAGATCACTGGTAGCCAAGTCTCTGTCTTAAATACGAACGTTAGCTAGTGAGAGATATGTGTCAGGCACTGTTCTAAATCTATTACCTATATTAATACATTGGATCCTCACACCGCCCTGGGAGGTAGATACTGTTGTTATGCCCAGCATATACGTGAGGCCACTGTAGCCGGGCCACCAACACTAACCACACTCCGTACGTGGCCTCCTGTTTCCCTCTGCACCCTTGGGCTGACGTGGTTGAGCTACCTCTTTTGCAATGACACCAAGAGGCAAAGCCAGTGCTGTCTCCCATTACTCTGCCCAGTGAAGAGGCAATCATTAGCTCCATTTATTGCTACACAGACTGAGGCCTCTTAAGGAAGTCAAGCAGTTCTTTGCTTGCAGAACGTCATTGCCAGGGGCAGTGCTATTACCTCTGTTTTGTTATATGCTCTGCCAAGTGCAAGTGCGTGTATGTATCGGAAGAACAGCGGCAAGAACATGACTTTGAAATAGGAAGCACAAGATTCTAATGTAAGTAATGTTACATATTGGCTTTGTGCCCTCTCTTAGACTGTTTCTTTATCTATGAAATGGGGATAATATTCCCTGTCATGGTTGCTGTGAGTATTGAATAAAGAGAGACTTATGGTAGCTGGCTCATAGCAAGTGCTCATTAAATGGCTCTAGTAATTGTTATCATTGTATATATATAGCCACCTTATGCTGGCTCTTTAAAAAACCCATGAGATTAAAAGCAACTTGGTCCAAGAGCTATAAATTTGTTTGCTCTTGCATTCCTTGGGAAATAGATAGATGCTTCAGCCTTTCATTTATACCCTCAAACATCACATCTCACTCTTTGAGTCGCATCTTCAGAGACAGGCCCTATAAGGGACATAGATCTGCCCTTGAGAGAGGGAGTCAGCACCTGCTTGTTGGCTACACACCAGGGGGAAAGGCTTCTCCTGACTCCTACTTCCCTCCACTTCCCCTAACCCCGGGAGAGCCAGAGATATCACGACAAGTAGTGGAAGAGAAGAGAAATGGTTAAGAGAATCACTAACAGAAGCCGACTGCATCCACCTCACCCGGCCTGGCCATTCCTCTCCTGAGGTCTGAACTTGGAAGGGCAGGGCAGTGCAGCTCCGATACTGAGCAGGTCCAGCTGGTCCTTGGGGAGGGGGCAGTACAGAGGACTGAGTCAACCTGACTCCTCATTCTTGGCATAGTGGCATCATTGATTTATGCAGAGCCCCTTTTCTGTTTTATTTTTGTATGCATTTTATTCCCATTCCCCCCTTTCATTCTTCCCCATAGAAAAGCATTTTAATGGGTTCCATGTGTACTTTTTGTTTGTGCGTATGTTCTGGCAAACTTTGTAGTTTTGTTTCTGTGAGCGTGTATTTCCATTAATGTGAATGGCTCTGGGTTAAGTCGTCTGTTTCGTACTTTTCATCGAGCATTGTTTTGAAGATCTGCCTGTGTCACTATGTGGTCTGTTGCTCCTCACTGCTGCAGTTGGAAGCAACGGGTCTGGACATTTTGCACTAAAAAGTCGAGACAATTTGTTAGTACTGAAGAGTGAGGCCCTGTGCTCATTTAAGGTGGAGAGGACCCTCTCTACAAAGTGTGTTTGAAGGTCTTTTATCATTGTACCCCATCAAGTCCAGCTCTTTGAACTAACCAGCTACAAGCGTGTTCACTGCCCCATCCGTGCTGCGATGTACAGGACTCTGGCTCGCAAAGGGCGTGGGGGTGAATAACCTAATAAACACAAGGCATGTGAAACGAAGCTATTCGGGGAGCTACAGAAAGTAAGGAATGGAGGTGAGTTCAGAGGTGCAGAGAGAACTTCAACCGGAAACATTAGGAGCAAGAAGAGGGAGGACTGGAGTTGGGACTTTGAAACATGAACAGAAATAAGCAGGATATTAATAGAAAATGCGAACAACATTGTCCCGAGGGAGGGATGGGAGTGAAGTAATGCAAGTTAGCCCCTGCGAGCACAGCTGCAAGGTGGCCAGTAGACTCCCTCTCCCCCTCCCTCCCTCCCCTTTTCCTCCCTCCCTCCCTCCCTTCCATTTTTGTTTTCTCTCTGTCTACTTATTTGCCTCAAGCAAAGATTAGTTTATCTTAGTAAGTGTTAACGGTTTGCTTTCAGTAGTTTGTATTCCAGAGTGATAATGACTCCCTAAAAGTTAGATTCCCTGTTACTCTCAAACATCAAAATGAGGAATTGGCGGCAGGATGTAAATGTGAGCGAGCGTGTGTGTTCTTGTGTGTGGAAGGAATGAGTGTTCCTGTTTTCCCTCGTTGAAGTGGCAACTTTTATATTTTGCGCCTGTGCCTCAGATCCTCATAGGTCCACCTACCCTTCTGTTTTGTATATTTGTAAAAGGAAAAAGAAAAATGCCCACATACCTGTAAGCTACAGCACGGACCACTTATGGGGTTATTGGTGGGGGGTTTGTCACAGTGCACATGATGGGTTTGCTGTGTTTTTGCCTTCTTTCTTCAGTCTGACTTAACAGGACTTCCCCGCGGTGTTTAAACTCTTTAATACAAAGTGAAGTGTGATGATTTGTATTCACGAACCCTAGACTGGAAATGTTTCTGTTCGTCATACTGATCTTGCCTTCTTCCTAAAGGTATTCCTTATGAATTGATTCTCACCTTAGTTTATCACTGGTAAACATCTGACATCCAGAGCAACGCCCCAGTGTCAGCTTAGGTGATCACATGTCATCAAAGCGGGAGACCTGGACCAGTCGTCCAGGGAATTCACTGTGGACAGTTATTTGTGTGGCAGAAAGGGTCTCCAAATGTCCAGTCAACAGTGGGGTTTTTCAATCAATGATCTAAAATCTGAGTTCCAAACGGGAGTGGGGAGTGCGTGGGCTTTGCTACAGACTCAGCAGGGATCTCTGCTTTATTACGTCTCCTTTTTTTTCAGAACATTTCATCAAGGCCCTGCCAGAATACCACGTGGTGGCGCCGATCCGAGTAGATGCGCACGGCCATTTTCTGTCTTATGGCTTGCGCCATTCCTTCGCCAGCAGCAGGAGGAAGAGGGCTGCGGATGGCCCAGAGGACCGGGTGTACTACAGAATTTCACATGAGGACAAGGACTTGTTTTTCAACTTGACAGTCAATCAGAGATTTCTCTCCAAGAGCTACATCGTGGAGAGAAGGCATGGAAACCTCTCCCATGTTAAGATGGTGGCTTCCTCTGGGCCCCCCTGCCACCTCAGGGGCACAGTTATGCAGCAAGGCGCCAGAGTCGGGACTGCAGCCCTCAGTTCCTGCCGTGGACTGGTGAGTGCCTGGCTCCATCGCCTCCCTCCTCTGTCCCCAGACCCCTAGCGTCTTGATCTGTGCACCCACTGCCAATGGGTGCACAGAGGCATTCGACACAGGCGGATTGAGCACTTACAATGCCCTTGGTCCTGGCCTGTAAATGGGTTAAGGGGAAAGTGCATAAAATTAAAGTTGATCAATCTGGGAGGCACGGAGAGTAAGGGGTGATGGCAGCCTGCAGCCAGGTGGCGGACCACAGCTCTCCGCTGCTTCCAGGCTTGGGAAAAGAATGGGACCTTTTCAATTGCAAATGGCCCCAGCAGCAGCGAGAACCACCATGGGGGTATGTTCAGATTCAGACTTCACATTCCTACTAGATCAGGAGCACAAAGAAGCAAATATTAACCAACGGAATTATGTGATGGAGCCCAGATGGTGGAAGAAATTTAGATCCAAGTCATTGAATGATTTTTTCCAGAAGAACCAATCCACTGGGATTATTTTGGAGTCCTTCACATATAATTGGACAATTCATAGATGGTTATTTCTTTAAAAGGCACTAAAAGCCAAATGAGTTTCTTTCCTTTCTGTGAGCATACACGCTGGCTGGCTTCAAGTTCGTTTGTTCATGTGCCATAATTTGCCGGTGCTCACCAAGGGCGGTCCTAGTCAGAAGGATAATGGTTGACTTATGTCTGCTTTTACCTGATCACTTGCCTGGGGTCTGAGCTCCAGGATATTTATCTTGCCTTTCGCCCAGGGATGCCCCCACACTCAGATTCACAGGACGGCAGGCTGAGAAGATGCTGGGCCTAAGCCTCCCACCGCCCAGAGGAATTGGGCCTGATCCCTTGGGCATGGCTGTCTCCGGGGACAGCCCCTCAGCCTCAGCGCCCACTCACTTCTCCTTTCCATTCCCTTTTGGTACGTTCAGACCTCCTGTCTTGTTTTGGGCTCAACTGTGGATTACAGTTTTGAAAGAGGTATTATTTTAGTTTTAAATTCAACTTTTTATTTGAGATAGCTATAAATTCATATGCAGGTGTCAGAACTAAAACAGAGAGGTTCCATGTACCATTTGCCGATCCTCCTCCACCCCTTACTAATGGTAACATTTTGCAAAATTATAATATCATAGCCAGGATTTTGACCTTATATAGTCAAGATGCCCAACATTTCCATCATAATCCCTCATGTTGTCCCTTTATAGTCATACCCATTTCCTTCTTGCCCCCATCCCCTCCTTATGATTATAGTTTATGTTTAATGTCATGATCCATTTTGAGTTAATTTTTGTATAATATGTGAGACTTAGGTAGAGGTTCATTTCCTTCCCTCCCTCCCTCTCTCCCTTCCTTCGTTTTGCTGGTGGATGTCCAATTACTCCAGCACCATTCAAAAAAAGGCTATCTTCCATCCTTTGAACTGTTTCTGCATTTGTCAAAATCAGTTGGGCATGTTTTTGTGAGTCTACTTCTGAATTTTATGTTCTATTCCACCAATAGAATCTACATTACTATAGCTATACAATTAGTCTTGAAATCAGGTAAACTGATTCGTCCCATGTTATTCTTATTTTTCAAAAATTGTGTTAGTAATTCTAGTTTCTTTGCATTTCCATATAAATTTTAGAATAATATGACTACAAACATCTTACTGGGATTTTGATAGGGAATTGCATTAAACCTATATATTAACATGGGGCAGGGGAAGATAGACATTTACTATGTTTAATCTTCCAATCCATGAACATGGTTGGTCTCTTTCATTGCTGCCCATGAGACCTATGTAGGTTGACAGGTGGAACTGAAAAGTTCCATGAAGGTTGGTCTTCTCTTCTTACCAAGGTGATAATTATGTGGCCTCTTAAGGAAAAATTATGAATCCCACTGTGATAGCATTTCTCACAAGAAATTTCCCAGGGAGCAGTGAGAACCACCATGGGGGCATTTTCAGATTCAGATTTCAGAGTCCTACTAAACTCAGGAGAACAAGGAAGCAAATATTAAGTAATAGAATTATGTGGTAGTAGCCAACATGATGGAAAAAAATTAGATCCAAATCCGTGAATGATTTTTCCAGAAGAACCAATCCACTGGGATTATTTTGGAGCCCTTCACATATAATTGGACAATTAATAGATGGTTATTTTAATAAAGGCACTAAAATCCAAATGAGTTTCTTTCCTTTCTGAGAGTACACAAGCTGGCTGGCTTCAAGTTCATTTGTTCATGTGCCAGAAGTCGCGAATGCTCCCTGAGGGTGGTCCTAGTCGGAAGGATGATGGTTGGACTGGTGTCTGTCAGCAGTACCAAGTCCTGACACCTTCTTATGATCCCTTAGCCCAAAGTGGAGCATCCTTTTTATAATTTGTCTACCTAGAAGGGGGCCCCTTTTAATATTCACCTGTCTGAAGGAGGCACCTTTTAGAATTTCACCTGTCTCCCCTGCCTACTTTCTTGCAATTTGCACAAATATTTGTTACTACAGTAGTCACAGAGGCCCCTACCCTACAGGATTTGACCTGGCTCTGTGGTGCCCAGAAGACATGGGAACACAGAAATTGATCGCCAACATGTTTCCCAAAGCCGGAGGTATTCAGTTTCAAATACTGGTGTGGAGAGGTGGGGTGTCTGTGCACATTACTGACAGATCCCTTTCCATTGAGCTGAGCAAGACATGACCAATTTCCTCTCCCAGTCTCTCCTTTGGTTCAAAGTGAAGAACAAGTTTGTGTCTTTTTCCTGAAACCACTGAGTCTTTTCTTCTGATCTCCTGTGAACAACTCCTTGAGCTGAATGCAAAGGAGGAGACCTTCTGCAGAAGACAATCCCACAAAGGCTCAGATCCTGCGAATATGTATAGAGGGGAAACACTTGTCCCATACAAACACCCAAACTCGCAATGAAACTTTTCTACTGGAATGTGTATCCATTAGCCATGATGGACGGCAACGCTTGTTTCCTTATGTAACCATCTTTACATTGAACTGAAAATTTAAATTTTTGTCACCAGAACAAATGGAAGATAGACTCCAAAAAGAACTTTAACCTTTCTTCTCTTAGGATGCAGGACATCATGAAACTTTAGCATAGCTTTCCAGCTTTTAATCATGAAGGTATCAGTTTTTGCTAGGATATGCTGTTACAATAATTTTAACTCTTCAGATTGTGTTAGGTTCTAATTTTCAGAAATGCAAGAACTAAGCATTCACGGTGTTTTGCAGCGTAAATGCCACACATGAGATTAGTGACATTTAGAAATTTGTGCCGTTTGCTGGCGCCTCTGTTGAGAGGCCTGTGCGTTATACCACGTGACTCCCTCCGTTCTTGGTCCAGAAGGGAAGTCCCACCAGTCCCCCTTCCATGTAACCAAAGAATGTAACCGTTTCTGCCCTCATGTTCTTGAACTGTGGCTGCAGCCTGGGGTGGTATGCCTGAGGAATGAATTCTGCTGGCAGAGCCCTGTGGGAAAACTCTCCCAGCGTGGCTTCTCGCCTTGCCCCCACATCTGGAAGTTCGGGGCTCATTGGCAGGAAAAACTCATTTGAGTTGTGGGATGCCTGTGTGTCAGGGTCTGTTGTTCCTCACCCAGGGGAGGGAAAGAACTGCTCTATGTATCTCCAAACTCTGCCCCCAGGCTGAAGAATTCACCCTCACCCCTGACCTTTGCGGATTGCCTGGTAAGACCCATGCTTACTTGGACATGAGGCTGGAGTGGGGCCTCTGGGCGGGGGTGGGAGAGTCCACCCCTCGCTGTTACTGCTTTGTATTCTAAGCTCATAAACATGAGTGGTCCGCCACCCCATTCTTTTCATCTTTCTGTTGCTTTTACATTCATGGGGTTCTTTTTCTGAGTTCTCAGCATGATGGATTGGAAGTGAGAGAGAGAACTGAAGAGCCTGTACTTTGAGAAGCGGCATTATTTTCTTTCTTTTGTTGACTTGAATTAGGGACCCTCCCTGTGGCCCTGGAAGGGTGCAGGAGAAGGAATGACCCTCAACTGTTATGGAAGGCAAGATGCCAGTGCTCTGTTCGTTAGCGGGCTATCTACTTGGCTTGCGGGTCCACGCCGATGCAGCCTAGAGGTGTTGCTGCCTGCTCCTGCATTCACTTTGAATCTCATCTTGTTTTGATTACAGACATTGAAGATTAGGTGTCTAGAGTCTCCCATTATCAATATTTTAATATTTCTCTTCTTTTTTGATGCAGCATAAATTGTAGGGCCAGGAAGCTCAAATATGAACTTTTAGAAAGATCTAGTTCCTTTCAAAGATGTCTCCATTGACTGACGGATACTAATAAAAACTTTGAGAAGTGAGAAAGCCGGAGTCCTGGGTTTTTGGCTTTGGTGATTAAAAAAATGTTTTACTTGGCTCCTGGAGGTGATCTTTCAGTGTGCCACGACTGATTCATTTTTGGCCGGGATGAGACCCTTAACCTCCTTGATTCTGGGATTCGAATGGACTGGGTTCTTGGTGCCAACTGTGTGGCCCATGGAACAGCAGCCTGGGTGAAGACCTGGGAGCTTGTTAGACATGAAGAATCTCCGATCCTGCCCACATCTGCTGAATCAGAACCTGCCTTTTGATAAGACCCCCAGGTGATTTGCATATGCATTAAAATTTGGCAAATATTGGCCCATGCTACCCAGAGATACTAGTTCTATTTGAGTACAGCCTTCTAAGTATTATATTTCTTTGGCAAACACCCAGGCGCCGAATGATGCTTAGAAACAGTTGGGTTGGGGCTGGGGAGAATGCTGCCCTTCTAACCAACGCAGATGGGTGAGAGAGATCATGTGACTCAGAAAAGACACTGTGAACATCCATGGGAGCTTGGGAGCCAAATAAGGTAGGTTAGAGTGGCCAGCTGTACTCCCTGTCACCCTCTGCTACTTTTCTGTCCTCTGCAGTGTTTGGTTATATTAGACTCCATGTCCTTGGCATGGACAGGTCTTACCATTGACAACTTCCGGTTGCTCTCGGGTTCTTTAATTCGCATCTCTCTGGTGGGCATGCTAAGCAACACTGCCTTGTTTCAGAGTCATCATTTAAGTTGGGAAGAGACAGGCTTTCTGGGCCGCTGGAAGGATGGCACCGATGCTGTTTAGACTTTCGTTGCTCCTCCCAAGGGGATGGCGCCTTGTCGATGCTAGGTTTGGGTTAAGAGTGAGGAGACCTTGATATTTATAAGTATTTCCCAAAGAAATTGCAGGTGTGAAATGTTTCAGGATATTAATGAGAGCCGAGGTGTGCAAGGGCAACAGCAATGGCGAAGGAAGAGAGGGGCTCCCTTCTTGGCCCTGTCTGTGCACAGAGGCCAGTGTGGCAGTGCGACCTGCAGGCGGCAGGGACAGGAGACGTGGCCTCTGCTCCTGGGCCGGGGCCCCTCACGCCCAGTAAGTTCTACGCCCTGACTGAATATGTTGGGGGTTTAGAGGAGGTGGGCATATGTTTGTCTTTCCCCTTCACCGACCATTGATTTGTTAGCCCCGCAGTTGTTCTGTTTGCCTTCTTCATGGATGATACCTGGTTACTTGCTTTTCAAATAGTCAAACGCAGAAAAATCTTTCTCTAAACACATTTGAAAACCATGACCTTAAGAGGTTTCCCAGTGGTGTATGTTGTTTGATTTTCTTATTTCCCTCCTCGAGATCCTTCAGGCATTCATTTGCAAAGAGTGGCTTTTGTCCTTCAGGGTTTCCCACTGGCCCCAGCTGCTCTAACCTTCAGAGCACACGGTCCCACTTATGCATGTCTTCATGGATCTGCAGTGAAATTGAGGGAGGGGGGGACAGTTGGCAATTTGGAGACACAGATTCATCAGAGTTATCACATTTCATGCTAATTGCCCCGTTTGATGTCATTGATCTCCCCCTTCTCCAAGCCAGCCACCCGCCACCCTATTTATAGACAGATTTTTCTCTGGAAATTTTTCCTCACTTAATTGATTTCTGGTTCAACCCTAAGGAGTGAGTCACACAATTTAAAAATGCACAGCTTCCACGATCTCTGACTGGGTCATCAGATGCACTGTCTTTCTTCCAGGCAGGCTTCCTTTCTTTTAGCAAGTCTTCGTTTCTTCTGTTTAAGTTTGCAATTAAATTGGTCTCTTTCTGATCCTCCAGCATCCTCAGCTTATCTCCAGTGACTGATTATTTCCTCCCCGGTTGTGGGTTTTTGGGGCTTTCTCTTTGGCTTTCCTTTCTCTTTCTTGCTCTTTCTATGTTTGAGTGATTTTTTTAACTATTCTTTTTTTAGCACATCTGCAGAAGCAACACATGAGGTAAAAACTATTAGCTAAAATAGGCTTATTAACTTCTATAGCTTATAAGTGATTTAATTTCTATAACTTGCATATATTTAATGTGTTTATGTTTTATAAGATATGCTGTTTTTTAAATAGGTTTTTAACTTGTGTATCTTATACATTATTTAAGTTATATAATTTATATGTTTCTTATCTCTTTTCCAACCTCTGCATAGCTTGACAGGGAAAGCACACTGGAAACGGGCAGCTTATAGCAGAGCTTCCAGACAAGTGGGAGTTTATTGCAGACAGAGGAGCAGTTTTTTTTTTTTTTTTTGGTGTGTGTGTGTGTGTGTGTGTGTGTGTGTGTGTAGCAGAGAACTAACCTGGAATAAGTCAACAGAAAGGGGTTTTTATCAGAAACTATGATTCAGAAGAAATGGGTGAAATCATCGTTACAGTTCAGACGTAAAAATGTCTTTGACCCTCATCATTTGAAACTGCGGTGGGGCAGAGGGCGCGTCTGAGCTTGGGGACTGGGTGGGGGCACCCATGCAGTGTCTCTTCGGAGCGGGCCTTCTTTTCTGCCTGCAAACCTGTGACGGCAGTTACCTTGGCAAATGACCAGGAAAGAGCTTGAGATCTACAGATAGACAGATCCTTCCTCTGGCAAGAGTGAACTCGTTTACTAGTTAATTTTGTTTGTATCAAACTGTGTCAATAAAGAGATGCGAGTTTGATAAACTGGCTTTTCTTCCCATTTAATCTCTGGCACCCATCCACTGTTTTTTAGGCTTTTATTCATCAAAAGCATTGGATTTGGAGTCCACAGACTGCACTTTATGTCTGACTGCTCCCAGCTAGCGGGAGCTCTCAGTAAGGCAAGTCCCTTTATACCCTGAGGTCCCGGCTTCCTCGTCTGGGACGTTAAGGCTGAGCAGTTTCTGCTGTGTCTCAACAAACTCAGAGACTCCAACACTTTGAGCCACTGGCAGTAGAGGCATAAACTATCACGTGGCGATGTGTGCAAACACAGGATTTTAAGTCATGGATGGGTAAAAAGATCTCGTTAAAAACTGAATCTAAAAAACTAAAAGGTAAAAAAATATTCGATTGAGAAATAGTGTTCTAGCCCAGGTTGTACAGGGGTGGGTGTTTCCATTTTTTGTGCTGTGGAAATGGATGGGTTGCAGAAGGATGATGTGGATGTGATACTAGAGTTTTTCTTGATAATTTTTTAGAAAAAATTTATTTATTGATTTTAGAGAAGGGGAGAGAGAGAGCGAGGCGGGGGGAGGGGGAGAGAAAGAAACATTGATCTGTTACTCATTTAGGCATTCATTGGTTGATCCTTGTATGTGCCCTGACCGGGGATGGAGCGTGCAACCATGGTGTGTCGGGACAATGCTCTAACCAACTGAGCTACCTGGCCAGGGCCTCCTGTAATAATTTCCTCTAGAAATTTTCCAAGGCTGCCTTGATGAGAGAGGCATGTAGTGTTTGGAGCCTGGAGGGTTCTTGAAGTAGATAGATTACAGTCATTAGCTCTGCAACTTCGGGCAAATTATCTCTGAAATTGTAAAAAAAGGCTAATCTAATACTTATTTTATTGGTTGGTTGAGAGGATTAAAATAAAATATTAAATATGTAACTCTGTGCCTTGAACAGAGTAAATGTTCTAGAAACTAGCCATTGTTGTTAACGTTACTGCTGCAATTGCAAAATAAATAGAAGGTTCAGTGTCCTGCAGAAAATGCCTTCTAATAAAGTTACATTTATTGTTAGTAAATGTTACTAACATTTACAGTTAGTAAACTAGTCAATAAATAATTTTACTTATTCATATTTATCTGCAGTGTCCTAGAATTGACATATACTTTATTATTTATTATTTATTCTTTTTTGGACAAGATAAGTTTAAATGTTCAATTATTTCTTTTTTCATAATTAAAAACTTTTTTCTACCTTAAGCTTGACCTTTAAAGTTTTCTCTCCTCTGACCCATCTTCTCCCTTATCACGGACCGAGGGTAACAGCATTTTTCAGCAGGTAATACATTCTCAGGCTACAGAGTGTGAGAAACAAAAGGGCTTGTGTCTCATGTGTACAGGCCTGGGCAGGGGGTGGTCAGGGAAACCCCAGAGGGATTGCAAGAAGGTGGTGTGGCTGGAAAGCGGAGAGTAGGCTAGTCTTTTTCCTCTTTCTAATTAATAAATATTTAGGGGGAAAGACTTTGAAGCTAGGTTAACATCGTCTTCCTTATAGGCTTTCAATTCATCCTCTTGTTTATTAATGCCGGTATGAACTTGTGTCCATACTAATACATCACTTTTTATTGTGATGCTCAATTATCTCAGGTTGGCCAGTGGAATCCCTTCAGTCTCCTGTGTCCTTTTGGCTCGTCCCCTCATTATGGGAGCATTCTGCTGTTTCCAGGAACAATAAGATGTTCTAGGCTCGTCTTGTACTTCCTCAGCCCTGGAATCAGTCATTACCTCAAGGAACTCCTTTCCCCCTCTCCTGAAGAGTGGTATCCAGAAGCAAAGGTCTGGACATCTGGACACTAGAAGTGCCGTTGCTACTGGGTGTTACAGCGCCAGGCCCTCTCAGTGGAAGTGATGTGTCTACATGCCTACATACATGTAAATCAAAGCACGCAATTGCATCTGTAGTTATTAGTATCTCCATCTCCATATAAAATGTTGTGAATTTATACACCAATACATTTAAGCCCAGTCCAACATTAGAGGATTCATTCTAGTTTTCTCTCTTTCCAAAATTTGTAAAAACGTCTCCTCTGACGATGACAGAGCTCCCATTATCCTTGGCCTGTTCACTCATTTGATCAATCCCCGTTTATAGCCAATATCCCATTGCTATCATTTCTACAACTACCTCCTCTCTTGCGTAAATGCCTGTCTCACCTCAGCCGGGTTCCTGCATTCTGTGCTGGCAACCCCGGATGCCCGAAGCAAATGTCCTCTGCCCCTTGCCTGTGTTCATACCCTCATGCCAGGTCGCTGGGCTTTGAGGCCCTCGTGAGGCTGTTTCCCTGTGGGCTTCCTCGAGCTCCGCGCTGAAAAGCAGCACTGTATTGCTGACCCGACAACAAGGACGCCTTTCCCATCTGGTTCGGGTTCTGGGTGCTGTTCCCCTGCGTCATGTCCCCTCCTAGGCAGATAACCTTTCCAATCCGCTCGGGCTTGACATTCCGCTCTGCTCCACCTCAGCTGTCCCTGCACCCCCAGCCACCCCACTCCAGCCCCATGCAGATGCCCACATGGCTCCGAAGGGCTTAGAACTGACTTGTTCAGGAAGAGAAGAGGAGAGAGAGGGAGAGTAGGGATTGTCTGCAATTTTTGTACCATGCTTCCCCGGCTGGTCACCAAGTACCCTTTTAATTCAGACATTCTGTGAACCCATGGTGGGCTGGGGACAGATTTCTAGCTCTTTCTTGATACTTTTTGTGGGCCCACCAAACCTGGCTTTGCCTTTGGTAACTGTCCTCGCCTTTGCTTCCTGCCTTTGGGTCCACACCCCACTGTTGCCCCGGCTTGGTGTGATGCCCAATGTCCTGATGTCCGAGGGTCTTCTGTCCTTACATGTGTCATCTGCAGGGCCTCTGACCCAACCTTTAGAGGGCTTAGCTGGAGAGGCTGGCCCAGGGCCTGGCACCACGCCTGCTTCCTAGTTCCCCGTGTTTTTTCAGCTGCCTCTAGAGTGTTCTCAGTAGTTCTTTATGCAGCACTGTGAATATTAAGTAAACTTTATGCTAGTTTCAGCATGGAAAGGTCTGCTTCAAAGTTGCAGTGTGCACAACTCCTGGTTTAAATTCCTTTTGCTCTAAAAAGCTTTTATGAGATAGAGACACACTTTTATTAACCCTCCCTTTGCGGGCAGGTGCAACCCTGTCATGTCAGTGTATTTACAGTGGAGCTATCCCCAGTGCAAATTCTGTTTTACCATCGATCCAGCTGTACAGGATGAAATATATATCTAAGCAAAGCGCCTTGTACGTGTAGGGAAGCTTTAGAAAGGAAGAATGGAAATCGGTAAACCGAGATGGAGACCTGGTTCGAAAGAGATGGGAGAGCGCACTTCACGTCTGTGCTAGGATTACTAAATGTTTTCCTTCTCTTGTGAGTTACTGACGAATGTTTCCAATGAACCGTTGGGCCTGTGTACCTAGATGCCCTAACAGTAAAATCACAACCCTCCCGTTCTGGAGATGGAGAAGGCATCGCTGAGAGCTGGTTAAGGAGGCCCGCCTGAGGCTGCTCTGAGGCCCTGCGGTGTTAATTCCGATCGCCTGGGTACCCAGAAGACCATGGAGTCAGAAGGGCGATGGTGTCAGGAAAGTGAAGCGGTGTCAGGGTCTGGACCGTCACGGCCAGCGCGAGGATGGGGGTGGGGGTGGAGGGCAGAAACCACAGTGAATTACATGGGAGAGCCAGTAGGGGGAAATTAAGCTCCAAATGCGGACAACTCTTTTTGACGGAAAGAAAACCACGGGTAAGTGGATGGAGAGAAACAAAGGGTTACTTTTTCTTTTGGGAAGCTGGGAGCAACTTGAGAGAAGCCACGGGAAGCAGAGGTTAACCACACAGAGAGTCGGTGATGAAACCAGGGCCCCGAGGAAGAGGGTCCCAGACCCAGAGCGTGGGGAGGAGTCTTCACTTTGGATGGGGTTTTGAGGAAGGTGTGACTAATGTAGAGACTCTTCAGGGGTGTCTGAGCTTTGGCACATTTTCTAGTGAAGAGAAAGCAATGCCAGGGCATGAAGCATGGGTCCGGGGCATCTGGCATGGGTCCAGGGTACCTGGTGCGGGCCTGGACTATACAACCAGGTCCCTGATGTATGTAAGTGGCCCCGCACTGCTTTGGAGACGACCTCCTGAAGCGGAACCAGATGTCGCTCCTGGCCACCGCGGTGCCCTACTGCTCCTGGGCCGCTGGGGGCTGCCTCCTCTGCACTTGGGGCTGCTGCTCTCCTGGTAACCACACGGGCTGCCCCTTCAGGGCCACTCTCTTTGGGATGCCCTCTGCCCTGATCCCTTGGCCCCCCGGAGGACACTGGCCCACCCGGAGGCTGTCCTCAGCCCTGGCCTGACCAAGGCCTCCACACACCTCATCTTCTCCATTTCGACTTGGAGGGCGGTATGCTGCTCGGCCCAGTGGGCGAGGGGCTTCCAGGGAGGGGGTGCAGCTGGGGAAAGCAGCAGACCCCCTCCAGGGTCAACCTCAACCTGCACACGTACTTAGCTGCCGGCGGGGCGTGCGATCCTGGCGGCGCCTGCGAGGCCGCCCAGCTGCTGCTTCTCCTGGAAGCTGCACAGCGGCTTGTGTGCTCACAGGGCACAGCTCAGGTGCCAGGGTCCCCAGGAGCAGGCAGAGGGCATCCAGGATCAGGGCCTGGGATGCAGGTGGGCAGTGCCCGACACCAGCGAGCACCTGGCTCCCTTGCACTCACACAGGGAGGATGGAAGGGTAGGGGGGTACAGATGCAGAGGAGCGTGAGGTTTGGGCACAGGAAGTAAAGGGAGCCCCAGCAGTGCCTGTAAGGCTTGTGGGTATCCGGCCCTGGCTGGGGAGTCTGGTGTTCAGGGTGACACCCCACCGCTGGCATGTGAGCCGAGAGACTGTGCTGAAGGTCAGCCACAGAGCCTCGGCGAATGTGACAGGACAGGGCATGGAGGCAGCTCCGCTTAGCAGGCATGGAAGGTTCTAGCTTCATGAATCTCTGCATGAAACCACAGGCCCTGGGAACTGGGGACCTGAGGCTGATACACTGGCTGGATCGGCAACTGAACAGAGGCTGAGTCTGCCGGCTGAAAATGGTTTCTGATATCTGCTGGTTGACCTTGGGTATTCAGTCGTCACAGGACAGAAGACCGGGGCTGCAGTGTTGCTGCCATGACTGTTTCTAGCGTCAACGCTGAGCTGGGTGTGCCAGGCAGGGTAATAGGCTCTTTACTCCTTGATGTCGTTTAAGCTTCGCTGCAGCTCTACGAGGTGGTGCGGTTGCTATGGTCTCACTCTTTTCTCACTTAACAACGAAGCTGAATACACTGCTTAAGCTTCCGCAACTGGTCTAAGTGCGGAGTTGTGATTCAGTCCAGGCTGCCCGGTCTCCTGATCTGAGCTCTTAAAATGTCTTAGTATCTGTGGTTGACCTAAGGGTGTAATGAAGAAACTGAGGGAAGGCCGGGGATGGGAAACCTGCCAGATTCACAGCTAGTGAGGGGAGAGGAATTTGGACGCACCCAGTGGGATCCCGGAGCCCAGCCCCAGGCATTGGTATGTCCTTACATTAGCTCTTCCAAGGAGGGAGGTGAGAATTAAAATAGGCTGTACTAATCGAGTGGTTCCTGGACCTAAATCACGCTGCTTTGTCAAAGCTTAAGAGAAAATACAGGCAAACAAACGACCCTCTCGGGCACTTACCCCTTACTCTTTCTGCTCGCGGGGCCACCTAGGCTCGTCCAGGGCTGTCAGGGGATGGGGAATGAGGGGTTTGCTTAGGAAAATTCATCTTTTCATCAAAGTACCTTTAGGAAAATAGCTTTGGAAAGTGCCAAAGCCATCTCTTTTTGTAGTATCTTTCCCCCCTACCAAGCTAGTCAATTTATTCTACCCCATGAAGACACGAAATGTTCTCATTCCCGTTTCATGAAACTACCAAGCAAAGTACTGCTGTTTGTTTATAGTGAATGTAAATGGTTGGTTGGACAAATGCAAGGGGGCAGGCTAAGTCATTGTGTTTTTATTGCTGTGTTTCAGTAAATAACTATATACAACCTTTCTGAATGGGTAAGATGCGCAGAGATAGGGGTGGAGAGAGCTCAATATTCTCAGGAGTTTTGAAGTGACATAGTCACATCTAGGAGGTAAGAAGCCTGACTTTCCCAAGCACGAACACCCTCCGTTCTGTCCACTTTCCTCATCATGGAATGTAGACCCCCCGCTGTCTTGTTCCCTCCCAGATTGGAGGTGGGGGTGGGGGAGGGGCATCAGTCACACATTAGGCCAGGAACGGAGATTGACTTGGGATCCTCTGAAGAAAGAAAACCATCTTGTGTCAGGGTGACACAGTACTACATAGACTTAGGAAGAGCAAACTGCCTAACAGTAGCATGCAGCAAAATTCTGATCTAAAATGTGGCTCACCAATTGTACAAATCCCCTGCATGGATTAGCTGACAAAGGACACGTGGGATTGGGGATGAATGATCTATGCTAATAAATAGCTCATACTTCTTACGTGACCAGGCTCCATGTGGACTCAGTCCTTACTAGATCCCTACAAGATAGATATGATCATCAACTCCCATTTATAGGCCAGGAAACTGAAGCACAAATAAATTAAGTGACTTTCTCACATATTGAGAGGGGATTGAGAATTTACTTCCTGTTCCTGTGGTCTTAATCGCAATATTGTTGTGCTGTTTGTTGTTGTTGTTTTTTTAAATCACAGAAGGGTCAAGTTTGAAAAGACCTGTTTTAGGAGCTTCCCTTTGTAAGTAGGGACCTGCCATTGAGGGAGGTTGGACGCAGAGTTGAAGCAGCACCTCAGATGAATGTCAGAAGCGGGGTGTTTCAAGTCCAGTTGTTTTTTAGTCAGAAGAAGAGGAAGTTACTGTAACCAGCCTACCCACCTCCCAGTCGTTCAGTCAGTTGTCTGGTCTTGGGACGCATTTTCTCTGAGGACATGACCATCCTCATTTCAAGGTCCACTCTTCCCTCTTATTTCTTCCTGCACACTTCTGTCCTTTCATCCCCTTCCCAGTCCTCTTCTCCATCTTTCCATTCTTTCTCTCTCCCTCTTTCCTCTCCCCGTTACTTCTGTTTTTCTAATATCTTTACATTCTACGATTCTTAGTTCGCATTTAGATTTCCTTTCCTTTTCTCACCTTCTCTTCATTTTTCTATTAAAACTTTTCTTTTTCTCCTCTGGCCCCATTGAGTCTGGCCGATGGGCTCTAAGAAACTATGTGTTGACACGGTTCTTGTGATTGAATATTTTTAGTCCATTAAACTCGCAAAAGATTGCTTCCTCGTTTCCGAATTTGTGTGGTCTTTGCTCGCTGCGGCCGCAGACGCCCATTGGGCCTCCGTGAGGCTCCGGAGGAATGTCTGTAGGCATCTCTGTGCCGATGCTGTGGAGAGTAACTAAAAGGCAGTGTCGTTTTTCCTGACAGGTCTTCCTTTGGAAAATGTGAGAGATGTTAAGCAGAACCACACATCCCAATTTAATTGTGACACTTTAATGTTCTTAGCTAATTATAGCTTTTATATTGCATTCGCTATTGTATACAACTTTTAAACTTCTTAAAAGTAAGTTTCCTGAAAGGGAACCTTGCTCAATAGTAAATCTGTTTCTCTGATAAAAAGTTACAAGTGAGGTTTCTTTCAGTAATTAATGGTTAGCAGCGTTCTGATCACAGGACACGTTCATGGAGTAATGCTGTAATTGAATCCAGATACTCACTGCTGTTGAAGTGTCTCCTTGACTGGGTTAGGATCATATCCACACATTCTTTTAAATTTCTTTCTTAAAATAACCATACCCTTCAAGAAGTACCAAGCAGAAAAGTCACCGCCAATGCTGGAAAGCTGATGGGAAGAGCTTTACCTTAGCCCAGGAATCCCGTTCAGCAGGAAACAAAGGCATTCCCAGCCCTACAGGGTCAGATTCCTGCAAGCGATGGATGCTTCTGGAGAATTTCTTGTGGGACCCAAGTGGTTGATTGTCAAAGGGAATTTGTTTAGTTGTGTGGGTGTGGTGAGCAGAGCTCTCACGGTGACTTTCTTGTGATACGCATTTGGCTGAATCCAGTGGAAATCTGCTCTCCCCTCCCCTGGTCACCCCACATCTGGGCCCATCATAGTCCTGTTGCTTCTGTCTCCCCAGAGTAGTGCAAGTCCTGCTCTTCCCGCCGTGTCCACTCTCACTCTAGTCCAGGCCCCCCATCTCTTACCTGGTCTCGTCCCCGTTCCCCTTGCCTCTATGTGATTCATTCTACACAGAAAGGCAGAGCGACCTTTTGAGAACACGAATTGGGTCTTGTCTGGTGCACCTACGGCCCTCCAGTGGCTACCCATTGTTCTTAGGATAAAATCCAGACTGCCGCCGGGCTGGCGCCACCTCCTGCCCCATCCTGCCCGCTGGGATCAGACTTGAGCCGCCCTGCCCTCTCTGATGTGTTTAGTTACTGCTCTTTTGGGCCAGAACCTTCTTTAGATCATCTGGTTCCTTCTGGTCCTTCAGTTCTTTGTTTATTCATCACCTCCTCTGAGAGCCAGCCGAGCACCCCAAGTCAGGGCCTGCCCCACGTCATTATCCTCCATTCTGTTTCCCCGTTTCTTTCCTCCCCAGGGCGTTCTGTACTCTGTGTGTCCTTGTCGCCTTAAACCCATCGTCTGCCTCCTGCACTGGAATGGAAGGTCTCCCGAGAGCAGCAGATCCTCTCTCTAGTTCACTCCTGTTCCCTGTTATATCCGTAATCTCGGGTGAATATTAAGATTTATTAAATGAATCTGTTTCTAGTCTCTCAGGTTGTCCAGCGGACTTTCATCCTCTCCTCCCAGAAATTTTCTGTGCCACCGCTATTTAGGTATTTGCATTTTAAAACAATGTTTGGAGACAACTGGCACCCACACAGGGAGTGAGTCACCCATTGGACAATGTCGAGGTTTGTTTAGGGGAGGGACACTTTTTAGAGGTGGAGGGGCTACCTGACCACCCTGAAGCCATTCCAAATCGGCGCCACCCACTCCTGTAGGCTGAGGGTGTCTTCTCGTGGCTGGTGAACACTCTTCTCCCTCCACCCGGCCAACCACAGCTGGGGTGGCCAGAGTCTGCCCCCACATTTACTCGGCTTTCCCACATTTACTTGGGAGAATGCTTTGTGGTAGCTTAGTGTAGTGAGGATGTGGACTTTAGGAAAACAAAAACCAAAACCACAAATATTTATATTTGTACTGAGCTTCCATAGCACATATCTCTCATTTGGGTGCATAAACTGCCGAGAGAGAGAGAGAGAGAGAGAGAGAGAGAGAATGAGAATGGGTGGATATTTCCCTCTCTTTGGTTATAAGTTTTATCGAGGCCTGGGGAGAATCTTACACTGCTCTGTATTTTCCAATCCTGAGTTTATTGCATGTATTTAATTTCTCTAAACCTCAGTTATCTTAAATCTATTGTAAAATGGGGAAATAGTGCTGATTTTGAAAAGTCAGTGTAAGGACTAGAGATAATGTTTGACAAGTCCTTACCTGGCACTGCGGTTCTAAGTCAATGAGCTAATTTTGGGGGGTCCGTACGGTCGTTTTTCATTAGTGCTTATTAATGGCCCCCACTGGGGATAGAGTAGACTAGACACGGTGCTGCCTTCATGGAGCTGGTGATCCTGAGAGCTTATAAATGGGGCTCTGAAGATGGGCGTGGGCGCCAACTGTGGCCCCGCCACTTAGTGACTGTGCAGCCTGGGACATGTAACTTCTCTGAGTTCCAGTTTCCTCATTTGTGGAAATGAGAATAGACTTCATAGGTTGACCTGAGAATTAAAGAGATAGTATTCGAAAAGTGTTTAGCACCATTCGTGGGTTATGGAAAGTGCTGAAGAGATAGTGACTTATATTTATATTCCATTGATATCACTTGTATTTATATTCCACTGGTAGTTTTCTGCTTTTGCCTTGCTTCTCTTCCCTGCAAGTGCCACCTGGGACTTAACTGTTGCCAAGGATTAGTCTGGCCACCTTGAGTATCAGTAAGGCCTCTCTGCCTTTTCCTTGTGACCTAAATATGTATTTTTAAGCAGGCATTTGAAAGAAGAATCCTTGGCTGACAGCAGCATGTGTGTATGACCAGTTGGAATGTGGTGTCCTAATCCTCCAAAGAAATGGTGACACCTGCCCTAAATTTCGATTTGCCCATGGAATTTGGGTGAACTGTGTGGATGGTGTGTGGACGGGGGTTAAGAGGGATTGATCTGACTTGGGTGGATGGGCTTTACCCTTCTGCCTCCTCCAGGGGGTTTTGTGGAGCAGGGCAGGACCCCGGCCTCTGGAATGCCCGCCAAGAGTTCAGAGACAGTCAAGGGTTCCTGAGTGAGGAGCAAGCAACTCCCCAACACATGCCTGGCAGTGAGCTCAGCGTTAAGTATGCGGCTTTGCAGGAAGGCCTTTCTGTGTTTCTCAAAAATGCTAAGAACTTGTTTTAAAAATAACCTTTATTGTTCTTTTCTAAATATAAAAGTAACAAATATTATTGTAGAATACTTGAAACATTCATAAAAACACTAAAGAGAAAAGTGAAATTCTCCCCTTATTCCACCACTTTTGAGCTTAAGTCTCATGAAGCCTATTTGTGTAACAATTTCTGAACTAAAAAGCCGGCAGTACTCTGTGATTTGAGGCATACTCGGAACTCATCGGAACAAGGTTTTTTGAACAGAACTTTGATTTCTCCTCCTTCCCCATCACTCCCCACTTTAGTTATTCATCGCTACCATCTCACGCTAAGGTCCGTGTGCCTTGACACAATTATGAGGCAGTGGCTCACATCTTACTTTATTCATGGTGACATTTTTTAATTAGGGAGAAACAAGTATGTTCCTGGAATTGGTGCTAATAAGAGGAATATGTTGACTAAATTATAAAAAAGGAAGAAGAAACAGCTCACCAAAGGGTAGGGAAATAAGCTAGTGGCTTTTTTTCCCCTTCACATTTTGATGTCAGACCAATTTTTCAGTCTGGTCTCTGACTCCCACGGTTGTCTCTGGTGCTGTAAGAGAGTCAGAAGGAGTGAGCCTTATATTTATATTGAGATAAATGGAGTCAAAAGTATGGGTTATATTTAAAGACAGGGAAATGCAGCTCTTTTGTAAACCATCATTTTGGTTTACAAAATAAGCAAACATTGTATCATTGTCCCCAAATTAAAGGGGGAACGCCACCCCGATGCTCAGTGGAAATTTTCTTTCTGAGCATGTGCCATACCAAGTGATAGAAACTGTACATGTTATCTGTGTTATAAAGTTTTTAATGCATAGCACATTGGCCTGCATGCCCATAGAATGGAACTCAATTTAAACAAGAAAAGGAAATTCCATTCTGTTTGAGTAAATTCCAACTATATTGATTATTTTTGTTTTTCATATTGTAATTTTTAATAGATGCACAGCACCCGTGCATATAGACTTTCTTTCCCCTCATGGAATGTTTATTTATTCATTAAACCACTCTCTTTGCAAAACACATAGTCAGGTAAGAGCCTGATATAGTGCAAATGAGGAAACTGAGGCATGGCGGGCCGCTGGGCTTTGGTGAGGCTCATACAGTGAGACGGGGCCATGCTTAAAACTGGGTAAAAGATCCCAGTTCACCTATCCAGTTCTTTTGCTTCCTGTTTCCTTGCCCCACCCACCAGCCTGCGCACCCTCCCACAGAGTCCCAGGTTTTGCCTTTAGAAAGCAAATTGCAGGCTCCATTTTCCTCTTCTTCCATTTGAACCTTCGCAGATAATTCCCGCCACAGGTCACACCCGCAGAGCTAACGATCACCTGGACGCTGAGTCTGAAACCCGCAGGACAGGCTGCGGTGCTCAGAAGGCCGGGAGCTGTCTTGGTACCAGCCACCCTTCAGGGATCCTGTCTCCTTGTGCTATCATTCTGGGCAGGGCCCTCCCTGAGTGTCAGGAGGTACTTGAGAGGGCCTCCCCACTTTTGGCTTTTGCAATGGCCTTGGCCGTAGGGCAGCACTGTCGCAACTGTCTCTGTTACCTAGAGTTTCCCGGTTGGGGAGCCATTCATTTGCCATGGCAATATATTTTGTTTCCTGTGGTAATAATGGTGAAAAGTAGCCAGAGTCGCCAGAATAAAGAGGAGGTAATGGAGGGGTCAGCGTAATGTGCCCCCATCATTCTATCACTAAGCACGCAGCACGATAAAAATGGACCATGCAAGCTCTTGCCTTGCGAGCGCTTCTCCCACGTGATCCAGGGAGGGTGGAGTCATCCAAGATGACCAACCAGAAGTGTAAACAGGGCCTTTGGCTGGAACCAATGATATGCCTCTTGTTTCTAGTTACTTAATATGCGGTAAGTCCAGCAAAATATTTGCCTTTGGCTGCTAGACTGCTCTGTGGGCTGATTAGTGAGGAATCTTTCAGGGGAAAACTTGACCTACGGTCCTTGTTGCTTTTGCTGGGCAGATAAATCACCTTCATCTAAGCGACCAGGTAACACAGTGGTTTCAGCGATGGATTCTGGAGCCAGAGCGCGTGGGTGCGAATACCAGGTCTGTCCCTCTCTCATAGTCTGAGTTTGGAAAAGATGTTCAATCTCTGCATGCCTCAGTTTATGTGGGTTTAATAGTAGCTATTTTATGGGGTGCAGATTCGATGAGTTAATGAGTCCATTAACTCATCAAGTCTGGATGGAACATAGTAAATATTGTCTACTGTTTTCTCCTGTTATTATT
The DNA here is from genome assembly GCA_004026545.1 of Mormoops blainvillei. Taxonomy (NCBI): domain Eukaryota; kingdom Metazoa; phylum Chordata; class Mammalia; order Chiroptera; family Mormoopidae; genus Mormoops; species Mormoops blainvillei. The sequence goes on from PVJD01008677.1 coordinate 41,519, forward strand.
GTAATTTCTCCCATTCTGATTCTGGCGGCGGCCTGTCTGAATCGCGTGTGTGTGCATGGATGTGTACTTCATAAGGCAATAGGCTGTAGCATTGCCACAATGGACATCATTTAAAAAATATGTTTATTGATTTTAGAAAGAGAGGAAAGGGGAGAGAGAGCGAGAGAGTGAGAGAAAAACATCCATGTGACAGAGAAACATCAACTGGTTGCCTCTCATGCATGTCCTGACTGGGGATCGAACCTGAAACCCAGGTACGTTCCCTGACTGGGAATCGAACCACCAACCTTTTGGTATGTGGGATGATGCTCCAACGACCTGAGTCACACTGGCCAGTCATTTTGAAAGTGAAATTGAATCAGAAACTAGAGGCTTCAAGTCAGCAACTGCCCACAGTTACAATGTTGGCTTTCTTCGTAGAAGCTGATGAAAAAGCAGAATTCTTTAACAAGTGGCTTTAGAGTCATTAGAACCACGCGGACCCTAGACCTTTTTTATTGGTTCTGTGTCAACCAGCTACTTTCTTGGTGGGGTAGGGGGTAGGGGGTGGGGGCTGCTCATTTTCTGATTATCTTTTCTTTTGAAAATAAGTGTGACCATGTAATTGGGCCGGCCTTATGCAAAGTGTGATATAGATCAAATCTGCATTCCAGTTGTCCTGTCCCTTTTTTACCATCATTTGAAATAAGTTGTCCTCATCCTTTCCGGCCACCCTTTTCCTCTAACTTCTGAGGGGCTCGGAGCTGCACGGTGGCCCCCAGGAGCCCCAGCTGGGCCATTTCACTCAGGTCTGCCTCTCCTCATAGACCCTTCATCTTCTTCCCAAAGTGTCCCACTCTTTCTGCTCCTCGAGTCCATCAAAGCCTCATTCTGTAGGATAGGCAGAAATGGCTGCCTCGCCTTCCTCCTGATTTCGATTTATATCCAGTGACCCTGGCCTCCCTCCCAGTCTAGAATGTCTCCCCTACCTTCTTTCATATATCAGGGTTCAGGACGCTCATGTCCGATTGAGCTAGGGGCGTGGGCTGACCGAGGAGGTGGTGGAGGGGGCTCTCTGAATTCCACCAAGGAACCTTGAGACAGGCGATTGCCCTTCCTCGAAGGGTCTGGACTTCCCGTCACTGGTGCCGAATGGATGCCTCAGCGCAGAGAGGCTGAATTCTTTGAGAACGGAGAGAAGCTGGTTAACATTAGAGCAGGACTGGGAGGGCCATTCTTAAGGGAGGCTTTGTACTTGGTGACCATGGTTGCATAGTTCAGTGGAATCTGTTCACAGCTGTATAGAGGAATTGTTTCCAGGGAACGAGTTCAAGGGAACACAGAGGCCCTGGGAGGAATTAATTATTAAGGCCCATGGGGGTTAACGAAGGCAGGGGAGGCCCAAAGGCCAAGGGTCAGATCCTCCTTCCTTTCATTTCTTTAGAAATCACTTCTGAACTTCCAGGCAGAATCAGAAGTTGAGGGGAGGAAATACAGCAGAAGTTAATTGTGTGCTGCTTTGGGGAGGTGGGGAGGGAATGTCCCGGCTGCGTGCGAAGAGACGAGGAATAGACAACTTTCCCTGAAAGCTTCAAGAAAGAGCCGTGAATTTGAAGCAGGCAATGAAAGATCACAGCTGGCCAAGGCCTTGTTAAGCAAGCAGGTCAGAATGCCCGATCTCAGAGACCAAGTCCTGCAGAGGGCCTGGGAGTCTTCCTGATCACTACGTTCCGGGAGGACCAGCTTGGAGAGGCACAGCTCATGAGCGTGGCGCTTTTAACGGGTTCTTCTGTCGTCATCAGAAGGCTCCAGCTGAACCACCTGTGCTATTCACTGACCTCACTGGACCTCATCAAGTGTGTGATGAAAAGGATTTTGAGATGGAATGAGTGACATGTGCTGAAGTGGAACACATTCAGAGCAGCGTGGTTAATGCCAGCTGCTGATGTCACCAGGGCTCACGTATGTCAGCATGACCGTTTCTCTGTTACCACCGCTGCCAAATGGAAAGGAACTCTGGGTTCCAAAAGAAGCTGGCAGATGAGAGATGAGTAATTATAATGCATGGGCCAAAGTGGATGTTCAGAACCGTATCTACTGAGACAGACACTTTCTTTAATCTCTTCCCCCCGACATCTTGAGTCACTGCATCATGTCCTCCAGAGGATGATGGGACCACTTTGGGTTCTCAGCCCCGCCCACATCCATATTTCTCATCTTATCTCTACCCAGAGCCAACTGCTGACAGATGGTGTTAAGAAAACTGGCTTACTGCAGAGAAAAATAAAACTAGAGAGTTTTATACAAATCTGGACCCTAGGTGGATTAAGGACTGAAAGGTGAAAGATAAAAATATGAAGCCAAGAGAAAAAAATACTGGATAATATTTCAGTAACTTAGTGTTGGGAAATAGTCCTTAATAAAGATTTCAATAAAGCACAAATTATAAAGCAAAACACTGATGAATGCAATTATAAAACATTAAATATTTCCAAATCAACAGAAAAACATCACATTGGAAGATACCAGAAGAGTCTTCTGTCTAAAAAGTATAAAGACTTTCTAGAAATTAATGAGGGGAAAAAAGGGGAAACCTATTAGAAAAGTTGGCAAAGTATGTGAGTAGGTAGTTCCTAAAAGGAGAAACCCAGTTGGTTAATAAATACAGGGAGTGACACTCAAAGTCTCTGATTCAGAGAAATACAAATTGAAAGAATAAGATAACACTTTATATCTGAGAGGTGGACAAAGATGAGGATGTCGGTAGTGTCAGATCTTGGAAACAACAGAAAACAGAAACCCTTGTACAGGGGAGTGTCCCGATGTGACCATTTGAGAGAGCAATCTGACAGTCTGTAGTTGAATGAAATATAATCCTGTGAGCCATCCATCCTGTTCCTGGATAGAGACCTGGGAGGAATTCTTAAAGGATCGGGAGGAAACATCTAGGAGGGACACTTATCACAGTGCCGATTTTGATACCAGGGCACTGAAGTCCAACTTGGAAAAATGCATGCATAAGATAGAGTGGATACACACTATGAAATATTTTGCAGCAGTTAGAAGGAACTTACTAGGTTTACCTATAGCAAATGGCTAGATCTTAAGATGAATCTGAGTAAAAATAAATCAACAAATAGCATGACATATATAGCACAACACTATTGATATAAATTAAACTATATACACAAAACAAGAACATATATATTTGCGGGGGCTGTATACAAATTCAAGGATCCACCTTAACAACAACAGCGTGCCTCTGCATGGAGGGGAATAAGAGAGAGGAATGAAGATAAAAGGAAATTTGCTGAAGTATTTTCTGTTGCCGAAATGCATGATTGTAAACTTAGTGACTTTGGAGCAACATCCACCGAGTAGCTCATAGTCTGTAGGTGAGAGGTCGGGCACAGCATGTCTGGGTACTCTGCCGAGGGTAGACATGGCAGAAATCAGGGTGTTAGGTTCTTATATGGAGGCTGTGGGGAAAAGCCTGTCTCTAAGCTCACTTCCTTGTAGCTGTAGGACTGAGGTCCTCGTTCCCTTGCTGGCTGTAAACCAGGGACACTGGCAGCTCCTAGCAGCTACCTGCGTTCCTTGCCACGGGGCCCCCTCCATCTTCAAGCCAGCAGTGACACATCAAATCCTCTCATGCTTCCAGTCTGTCTTCCCCTGTGACAGGCCAGAGAAGACTCTCTGCTTTTAAAGGACTCATGTGATTAGATCATTGCCCCTCTGATACTCTCCATAATCTAAGGTCATCTGATTTTCAACCTTAATTATAGCAGCGAAATCCCTTCACAGCAGCACCTAGATTAGTGTTCCTTGGGGTCACTGGGAGAAGCTGTGCATACAGCAGGGGCTGGGCCATCTTCGACACCCACCTCCCACACTGCCCACCCCAGGGAAGCCCTTTCAGGGTCCTCGATCCCCAGGAAAGGGCTTCACATTTGTTTGTTCATTAGTTTGTGCATTTAACATTCCTAGCCTGCAAAGACATCACCCTCATCCTAACTCTTGGCTTGGTCCGGAGGTAAATGTGTCATAGGACTCACCGTGAAGACCCTGATCTTGGCATGAACGTAATGAGCTGGAGGCAGTCTTGCTGCACAGGAAGCCAATTTAGGCTTCTCTAGCTGAAGTCAGTGTTCTAAACCCCATGTTTTGGTGAGTGACTTGACTGCGTCCTGGTGCCTCATGTGTTCCCAACAGCCTGCCAAGTATAGCAGGTGCATTCCCCCAAGATGGGGCTGATGCTGTTCACCACTGGCTTTGAAGAATTGGCCCTTCAGTTATATTTTCCAGGCCCTGCTGGCCTGGGGCTGTTTTCCTGGCCTCCTGGGTGCCCAGGCTTCTCTGCATCATCTTTTCATAGTGCTTTGCTTGGCATCAGAAATGCAGCCTCCTGACTGTGCAGACGAAAGGTCCTGCCTGAGATGGCAAGGTTTCCTGCTGAGTTCACTCTCACGAATTGTCAAGCAAGCGTAACATCTGCCCATCTCTTTTTCTGCACAGCAGTCCCAGTGGAAATCCATAGAGTAGAAAATCAGAGGAAAGGAAAACACTTTATGCGTCCAGAGTGATTTGAGAATCCCTTTTTATCTCCATTTATTCTAGAAGGGACATTAGGGATATAGTTACCTTATGTTATGGCTATTCATTATTTTTAAGCCTTTTAAGAGTAATAGGTAAGAATAAAAATGCACATGGAAATCGAAGAAAAGGCCCTCTGGCATTCAGACTTTGAACTTCATGTTTTCCATTAATTTCTACAGGTTGTAAGGAGCACCTACATAGTTATGTATGGATGATATAGTATTTTTCCAGGCCCCCACCATGGCTTCAATGAAAGCAACTCTGTTTTTAACTATTTTATATGTTTCTATGTCTGGGTGACTTTTCCCTGAAACCATGCCATGTGTTCTGAGAACCTGCAGCCAGCATGTAGCTTTCATTTTTAACTGTCTTCTTTTATTTCATAGCGCCTTAAATTCACAAGGTAATTTTTGCAAGTAACAGAATACAATAGCTAAATATTTATATAACCAGAGTTGTATGAAATGATGTACATTGTTTTTGTAAAGGGTCAGCTAGTCAATATTTCAGTCTTTGCAGGCCATGTGGTCTCTAATACAAGTACTCAGTTCTCCTGTTACAGTGTGAAAACAGCCACGGGCAATACGTAAATGAGTGGGCATGACTGTGCTTCAATAAAACTTTATTTACAAAAATTGTGGGCCCATGGACCATAGTTTGCCAAATTATATCACTTAATTCTCATAAGAACCCTATGGATAGAAACTATTATTATTATTATCCCCATTTTACAGATGAGGAAACTAAAGTCCAGAGAGTTAACCAATTTGTTTAATGTCACAGCGCTAAGAAGGAGAAAAGCTGGGTTTGGCTTTTCCCATGTGTCTCCAGAATTTAGCTCTTATTCCTTGAGCCATAAATTCTCCTGACTACCACTAAACAAGTCATTTATAAAAAAAATATTCAGGTCTCATGTTCAGCTATTGTGGATTGACTAGAAAGTATAGTTTTTCTGATCTCTAAGTACAGAGTTCTAGCTGTATCTTCATTCACTACTTCAACATAAATAAGACCCCCACCTTGCTCCTACCTCCCTGTGAGACCTCCCTGCTTGACGGTGGTCAAGGGCGGGGTGTCATTGGAGCTGACGCTGAATGGGCTGCCCAGGCCCGCTCATCAACCTCGAGCAGCCTCCTGACGGGCGGAGCGCGGGGCCAGGTCTGTACGAGCCGAGTGAGGCGCACAGTTCCGGAGACTTGAATGTCTGCGGGTGACTGAGAGCTATTCAGTGCCAGCCGACTCTGCGCGCTCTTAAGGATTATTAGATTTTAGTATTCATAAGCTAAAATTAATGTGTCACTGGAGCTTATCATGGACTCTAACTTGCTATCCTACTAAGAATCTCAGGTGCCTTGTAATGCCAGCCGAGGCAACGGAGGGCCCTGCCGTCCAAATACCTGCCAGTGGCTTTAGTTTTGCGGGTTTTGGACAACAGTGTCTTGCTGGCTTACCGTCAGGGCGATACTTAGCTGTTTATTTCTGTTTGCTACCATTCTTGCTTTTTACTTTACAAAATGTGCTTATTATTATTAATTTAGTTATTTGTTATGTAGTTCATCAAATAATGAAGCGTGTGCACATTTTCATCAGGAATATTTTTGACATCATGTTTTCAAACAGTGAGATACAAATTGGATCACCCATACAGTGTCGCTCAAACTTTTGTGACTCATCTCCTCCAAATTTGCTGGCAATGTTACCACTATTTTTTTCATTAAAATTTCTTTTTAAGTGGCCGAGTTAGGTGCACCGTGAATCTTTTGTCCCCACTGATTAGATGGCCATTAAAAAAAGTTCCAGTTCCATGCCTCAAACAAGAAAGCTGTTTTCCCTGCACACACTGTCATGACACGTATCAAGAGGCATAAATTGAATAAAAACATTTAGAAGAGGAGAAGTAGAAAAATCAATTTATTTCTTGACTGCCCTTGGAAATGCCTCTAACTCTTATCGCTAACATATATCTAGGGATATACAGGTGAAAATAGCATACATTTTCATCTTCCTTGTTCCTAAAAGGGCCTTTATTTTTTTTTATTTTTTTTATGCTCCCTTAACTATGCTCGTGCAGCAGTCAAATGATAGGTCCGGCCCATTCGGGTATGGCCGGGGAAGGTCTGTCCCAGTGCGGCGGTGTTTTCTAAACCCCATTGGCAGCAGTGATCTGCTCAGCCTCATTCTGCCCTGGAACAAGTCTGAGGCTAGTCTTGGGCACTCTTTGGGTTACATAGTTGAGGACCTGTGTGACCGAAGTGCTGCCAGCCATTTCTCTCTGCAGCAATGGAGCTGAGACCCATATGGGGAAGGATTGCTTACAGTTTGGTCCAACTTTCTTTCTCGCTTCTGAATGTAATCAATTATTGCCTCTTAATTGTAATTTGTGGAGCAAAACCCATACATTTTAAAATTACCCATTGGACACATCTAGTCTTTCTTTGCAAAAAAGAAAAAAATAATTACGATCACATAAAAATTTTAAAGCACTACATCTCAATCAAATAGTTTAAACAACTAGTTAAGAGCTTTGTACTTTCTTTCAAAGCTCCTTTTGGTTGTGTGTGGCATTTTATACACAAATCCTGGGTGTACAGACTTTTCACTTGTCCAGAACATATGCCACATTCATCGTTCTGGCTGTCTGTCAGCTGAAAGTCTTCCAGGTTTGGCTACTGTCAAAACTCCTGCCGGGTGAAATGATTTACCTAGCTTAGTTCCCCTCCCTGAAGAGTTTGGGCCCACAGTGCGTTCATAGGTGTCATGACTCCAGACTGCCACTGGTTTCTTCTGGGTGCTCTGTGCTCGTGCATGTGGCCAGGAGGGCTTGTCTAGAATTTCAGTAGGTGACTTGAGTCTTCATATAGATAAGGAGGTTTTCAGCAGGTTTTGTGAGGTCCTCTCTGGGGACCTCCTCAATACTAAGCTCTTTGATCATTCGATTGGCAGAAAGGTTGTGCAAACTGGATGTTTGGTTAAGCATAGGGGAAACCACTCCAGCTTTCCTGGGAACACTGTTAGGATTTGCTTGCTAGCTACTTTAACCTATATCCCAAATCTTAGTTGCCAATCATAGTAAGTTTGTCTCTCACGCACACCCCAGCCCAGTCTGGCTCACCATCTCTTTACCAAGACATGGCTCCCCTTCCAGTGGTGACTCAGGAATCCAGGCCCCTCGTCACATGGCTTTGCCATGTTAGAGTCCTTTTTCCTCCCCATGCTTCTGAAAAGCTGTCAAGGTGGGAGCTGAGGATCCCCTAGGAGATTTTACAGGCCAAGTCTGGAAGTGTCATTCTAGCCATGACTGCATAACGTAACAGAGCAAGGGATGCTGGGAAGTGAGGTCGTCTTGCGTGCCCAGAAAGAGGATATGGGATTGGTGAACATCTAGGACTGAGTCACAAATACCATCACAGTCACCTTTGGGGTGAGTGAACAATGGCTAGCAGGGATATGAGGAAAGCTTCCGTGTTGGCAAAAATATTCTATTTTTTGATCTTGGTGGTGATTAGACTGCTATGTTCTTTGCATACCACTTCTTCGAGCTCCCCACTTAAGAGGGGTGTGTGTGTGTTTTCTGTACGTTAACCTGAGCTAAAGAAACTAACTCCCCTAAAACTGAATTTCTCATTCTCCTACTGAAACCTCTGCTGCTGACAGTCTTCCCATCCGAGCCAGTGGCTTCCTTTTTCTTCGAGTCATCGCTGACTTCGCTCTGCCCTCCTCTCACATCCACATTCACCTGCGAACCTGGTTGATCCTACCTGCAGCACAGGTCAGGATTCCAACTGCCCTTTCTCCTCCAGAAGCATCCTGGTCCAGGTCGCCTTGCCTGTGACTCCAGCCCAGCCTTCCAGGTCTGCCTTTGCCGTGCTGTGGGCTCTTCTCGGCTCTGTAGCCATGTGGTCCACTCAAAACGTAAAACAAAACTTCATGGCACTCCTCCCGTGGCCCCCATGTCACTCAGAGTCAAAGCCAGAGACCTTAGCACAGCTTACAGGGCTCTGGGGGGCACAGCCCCGTTTCCTCTTGCTTCTCTTCCAGCCGTTCTGTTCTCCTTGTTCCTTGACCACAGCCTGCACTGCCTCCCCACAGGCCTCTTCCTGATCACTCCCCTCCAACCCCCAAGAAAGCTGCATGACTGTCACCTCTCTTAAGCCTTTTCTCAGCCATCGCCTTCTCCATGAGACTTGCTCTGACCACCCTAATTAAAATCCCCATTCCCTCGCACTCCCCTGTGGTACTTTGAATTTCACCTTTGTGTAAGTTATTACCACCTAACACACTGTAGTTTTCCTCTTTATTATACTTATTGTCTTTCTTCTTTATAAAAACTCCTGGGGGGCGGGCGTTTCAAGCCATTTAAAGTCTGGGATGCTCTGGTTTTGATTTTCTCAGCCGCGAAGTGCTTTTATATCCCTTTATTTAGGTTGACTTTTATTTACTCCGTGAGTTGGCAGAATGGGTGCTATGAGCCTCTGACTTTTTGTCGTTGCTGACAGGAGAGGAAACTAAGGCTTAGAGACCAAGGTCCTGATGCTAGAAAGTGGCAGGGCCAAGACTAGTACTTCGGTCTTCAAGGAATTGTCCTCAGGGCCAGTGTTCTTTCCACCACGCCCGTCATCCCCTAAGGCCAACAGCTGTAACTAAAAGGCAGATGAGAGACTGGTCAGAGTCCAGCAAAGAGGTAGGCCAAAGAGCAGAGGGTGTGGCCAGATTTAATTTAGCCGTGAAGCAAGATGGGGGATGGTGGTGAGCAGCGCGTGGATATCAGAGCGACAGAGCCAGGCTTCTCCAGGGGCTGACATGGAGTCACGTAAGGACAGTCCTAGCTCTGGTCCCTGCCCGGAGGCCGGAAGTGGAGCAAGAGAAAGGCGGATCCTTTTGTGCCCAAATCCCTCAGTTTCAGGGTAAAGTTCCTTCGTTGTGATGTTATGGTCTGTTTCGCCTGTAGACGTTTAGAGGTCTCCGATATTCCAGGGGATTCACATGAGAATGAGGTCTAAATCTCTATAGATTATTTTACTCATATTTTTGATATTTGTTTCCTCCAACTTCCCTTTGAAACAGATTTGAGATGGCTTATGATGTGATAGAGATCAACAGCGTAAACATAAAAGGTCAATAGCATATGTGGGGGCATGGGGGTATAAAGCGCCAAAAAGTTTTCTCTAGTGATTTTACTTTGATTGGAACACTTGGATTTGATCATTTGGGGAGCTGAAGAGAAAATGAAAAGTAGCAGTTATTGCCCAGTGAAAACATGCTCAATATTTGGTTACAGGGACACTGGCTTTTTAGGGGGATCCAATTTAAGAGGGACCCATCACACAGACCTTGTTTTCGGGACCTTGAATTCATTAGTTGATGTTTAATTTTACAGACTTACTTTAAAAGCTTTTTTTTATTTTCCTGCAATCCTATGAGCGTTCTACTTACCCAGTACCATTCTCTAGGGGTTAAAATGCAGAATGCTTGGACAGGGGGTTTCAGGGAGGAGAGCTTCGTATCACGAGAATCACATTCGTGCTTCCAGTTTTGCTCTGAGCACGCTTAGTCAGCATTCCATAACTTAGCACTTTTCACTGCACTGCTTCTAACCTGATTGGCCCAGTTAAATTTAAATGTCTTGAGGATTAAAATGCATTCCACTTCTTATGTACTCCCTCAATGCCAGGTCCAAAATATTTTAAAAGCTCATCTCTCAAGTGACTTTGACTGTGGAGCCAGATCAGTGACCAGATTTGACCTTCAATCCTCAGCTAGGATTATACCGGATGAGAGATGTATGGCCAGGAAGCCTTGGTTTGAGTCCTGGCTCCCACACTTAGGAGCACGAATCTCAGTTTCCTGTTCAGTAGCATGGGATATAATGACCTATTTTTCCTATGACGTTCACTGTGATAAATTTTGTAGTCAATTCTCAGTTTTAATCTTAGTTAACCTGTAGATAGCATTGGACACAAATGATCCCTTTTACTCACATAGGCTCTAGAACACTAAACTCTCCCGAATTACTTCCTATACCATTGGTCACACCTTCTTGGCTTCATGTGCTGCTTCCTCCTTGACCTCTTAAAGTAAGTGGGCACTAAGGCTCACCCCTTCTTTTCTTGCTCATTTGGTGATGTCACGCAGTGAAAAATACAGGCTGATATATGCTGACGACTCCTGATTGGCAACCCACGTTTTTGTCCCTCAGATATGTGTTCATTGAACTGATTATTCACCATCTGTACTTGAATGTTTACTAGACATCATCACACATCCAAGGCTAAACACAGGCTCTGCCCCCTCCTCACTCCTTAAACTCTCTCTACTCATAGCTTTCCCAGTGTCAGTTGAAAGGGACTCCTTCGTCCCTTTGGTTGCTAAGCCCAAAACCTTGGAGTCCTCCTTGTCTCCTCCCTTTCTCTCACTCTCTACACACAACCCATTGGGAATTTGTTGGTTCTACCTTTCAAGAAGAGCTGCTAATAGTTGGAACCTCCAGCCTTCAACTTTAATTTTTTTCACCAATTTCAGATGCCAACACCGTGGTTACACCACATGCTGACAACTATATAACCTCTTACAAGCATTGTTGCAAAAAACTTAACTTGCCTCGTTGTTTCTAAAAGAAGCTACCCTACGTGGCAGTCACAGTGCTCCTTTGAAGAGGTGTCAGCTTATGTCACTTTCTGCTTAAAATCATGCAGTAGCTCCTCATCCCATTCCAGGTAGAAGCCAAAATCTCGTCCCGTGGCCTGTAAGACTAGTATCTGCATGACCCTCCTGCCCTCAGACCCCCTCCACTAGAGGATTTGTATTGGCCTGGAACTCCCCCTTCCTCTGGTGACATCCTCCACTGCACCCTTCTCTGAATTGTCACATTCCCAGTGGGGCTGACCCTAACCATCCTATTCAAAATTGTACCTCCCCCACCTGAATAGTAGCTTTTTCCCATTACACCTATTACCCCTTAAGTTATAACTTTTCTTATGTATGACTGCTGCCTATGATGTCTCCTGTAAGAATGTAAGATCCCTAAGGCTGTATTGGAAGGACCGATACTTTCCCAGCTTTCACGAGAGACTCCGCTTTCTCAGATTAGAGAAGCATCCCAGGTCCCAACTAGGATCAGTAAACATAAATCCACATGCATCACAACAAAATGGAGCACACCGAAGACAGAGAACACCTGTAATGGTTTCTTAAAAACAAACATTGGACTGCTATAGAATTACCAATTAGTGACAGGAGAAGTCGGAAACCAATAAAATATCTTCAGAGCACTGGGGGGAAATAACTGTCAGCACAGAATTCCGAATCTTGCTACTCAAAGTTCGGGGTGCAGGCATCACCTGGGAGCAAGTGGGGATCCGCCCCCGACCTCTGCATCGGTCAGAAGTTTCACAGGACCCCGGATGGCTTATAGTTCATGAGAGTTTGTGAATCCCTAAGCTAAACCGTCATTCAAAGTTAGACCAAAACAAAAATGTTTTCAAATAGGGAATAAGAGAGCCTTGCTAAAAATTAATTTAGTAGAAGGAAATTGGACCTGTAGGAAAGAAGGAGGATGCGGGAAGCCAAGAAACTGGCAAATGTAGGTAAATGTGAGGAACTGAAGACATAGCCCTCACCCCCAGGGAGGTAACAGGGGTGCTGAGTGAGGCGGGAGCCAACACACGAGAAACAGAAGATCAGGAGCTGCCCAAAGGAGTCATCGGGAAAACTAGACTCTGGTCTGACATTTTCTGTCATGTATATGTGTGTGACTTTAAGGAAGCCTTTTAGTCTCTTTGAGCCTCATTTTTTTCATCTATAAATGGAGGTTTGTTAGATCACTGATCTTCAAACTTTTTTGACCCTGACCCACAATAAGAAATGAATTTTGCATCCTGACCGAGTTCATTCATTTGAACCTGTACAATTAAACAAATGTTTCTCAGAATTACGCCTTTTGTTCTTAGTGCAATGTGCTAGTCCCTTTATCCATTTATTGGTGTGCTGTTGATTTTTAAAAAGATAAAACTGAAGGCTCTTGAAAGTTCTTTTTGGTTCTGTTTGTAACGGTAAATATCACATCCTGTAATACCTCTAGACTGGCTCTCAAACTGGGCTGAACATTAGAATCTCATGGGTGGTGGGGGCTACCGTTTCCTAGTTACTGGTGCCTGTGTACCACCAGCTCCGATGGGATGGGATGTAACCTGAGGCCAGGATTTTCAGAGCTCCAAAGCACTCCATGGCTTAGCCAGGTTTGAGAACCACTGTCGACAGAGACTCCTCGGTGCTTACAGCATCTCTGCCCCTGGAAATAGCTTCTCCCAGGCTTTGCTTTTCCTGGCTCCCTGCAGCCATTGCAGAAGACCACAGAAGTGTATATAAAGACGCACACTTATTCTACTTCTTCTGGAGTCCTCCCCGCTGTGAAAAGTTCACGTGGACCCTCCTAAGCTCGAAAACCCTATCATCCTCCCTCCCTAGCGACCTTTGTAGAGTCAGGTGTCAGTTTCCTGCCCTGCACTTCACCTTGCTCTCTCTGCTAGGTCTGTCCCATTGTCCCATGGACATTTCAACATGCACTAATCACCCGAGAGGAAGAGTTTCCTCTCTTCTGTCTTGGGTAGTGAAAGTTCCTGAGTGAACAGAGACGTCTGCTACCCCCTTCCCAGCCGACTGCCCTCTGCCTTCCACACCTGCTGCTCTTCCTCAAACTGCTTTTGTTAAGGTCGCCAGTGCCTCCTGGACCGTTGGAGTCAATGGGCACAGCTCAGCGTTTCACCTGCTTGACCTCTCAACAGCATCTGACACTGTCAGCTGATCTCCTCAAGCTCCTCCCTTGGCTTTCTGGCAACTCCACACGGTCTCCGTCGCTCCTGGTACTCCGTCTACTTCATCTCACTCCCTGTCTGGCTTTACTCTTTCTCAGAGCTTAGTGCCGTATCTTTCATTGCACTTTTTATGCCGTTCTCTCTGTCTCATCTCCTCCCCATTTCTACCTGTATGAAACAACCTGTACGTTTCTTCCTTCCTCCCTCCCTCCCTCCCCCCACAAATCTTGTCTTGAGCTCCAAGTGCTTACTGATGACCTCCGGGGGGATGTCATACAAACTCAACTTGTCCATAACAGAATTCATTTTTCTTCCCAGGCCTGTTTCTGTCAGTGTCCTGGTCTCTGGACAGGGCACCAGTGTCACCCAGTGGCACAAGCCAGCATCCCACAGATCCTCCTGACTCCTTCCCTGCTACCTCCCGCAAACAGCGATGCTTACATCCTGTTGATTCCGCTGTTTACATTTCTCCTCATTATCACTGCCATTTACATTTCTCCTCATTATCACTGCTGTCTGCCCCTCTCGCCATCTGCCTGGTGTCGTCTGGCACACAGTGACTGCGGATCCCGCCTGCACTCTGACCCCTGCCATTTGGTTTTCATGGGACTACCTCTGGGATGTATTGGGAATGGACATCTGCAGATAGCGTTCCCTCGTCTGAAGCCCACTAATGGCTCTCCGAGCCCTCCGAATAAAGTGCAAACTCCCTCACGCAGTTTGTGTGGCCTTCTTTCCTTTGGCTCCTTTGCGTCCCCAATCATTATTCTCTGATTTCTGTCTCTTTTAACAATATTGGACTTTCACCTCCTCTAGTGTTTCACATTCCCTTCTGTCTTTGTACTTTCGGCCTCTGTCTTTCTCTACCTGAAACAGTCATTTAAGGGTGAGAAAATTAACGTTCAGGAAAAGAAAGTGACTTACCTGTGGACATGTTATTTGTTTGTTCCTTAAGGAAATATATAAAAATCCTAACGTACAGCAGAGAAAAACAGTGGCACAACTCCAGAGTCACACCGTAGCTTCAGCTTCTAGCTTGACTGCTTACTGGCTGTGACCCTAATCACGTGACCTGTTTCCTCTGTGATCCTAGTTTTCCTCGTTTAAAATGGGGTTAATGGTAGAATCATTGGGTACCTGTGAAGAGGAAATGAGATGACAGATGTAAAATTCTTATTACACAGACCGGCCCATAATATGCATTACAAAAATCTGAAATCGTATTAGTGATTTAATAATTGCCATTGTCAGCATCAGTTGGCTTGATTCTTGATTCTTTGGATTTAAATCTAATATAGTCATAAAACTAATGATGTCGCTAATTCACCCAGCAATGTGGAACCCCTTCAAAAATAGACACTAAATTACTTGCCTCCAGAGAATGATCAGTAAGTACATACCGGGCATGGGCAAATAGTAAATATGTAGAATTTGAAGAAAGCCATCGAAAGCAATGTTTATTCAGGTTGAATCAGGAAAAAATAGCATGTGGGTATTTTTAACCCATTTGTTCTTAGGTAATATTTATGGTGGAAAGAACGTCAGGCACAGATTAGGCACAGTCTTGATCTGTGGCTTCTCTTAGTGCGTACTGAGACGCTTGGGACTTAAATGAATCGAGCACCTACCAAGGTCTCTCACGTCGTTTTAAGTGACATGGTGGAAATTCAGGGGCAGAACCGGGGCCAGAGCCCAGGGTACCAGACTGCAGGCAGCTTAGTTTCACAGTGGCCCCAGCACAACGCCTGTCAGGCCCTGTCCTGGGAAGGGAAGCACTGCGTCACGTGGAGGTGTGACTTGCTTCTTCCTGTAGGAGCATGATCCAAATATAGGATCATACTGTCACATTACTGCCACATGAGAATAGTCATTATTTTTTTAATTTTTACTTATTGATTTTAGGAGGGAGTGGGGAGAAAGAGATTGGGAAATATTGATTTGTTGTTCCCCTTACTCAGGCAACCATTGGTTGCTTCTTGTACGTGCCCTGACCACTTATCGAACCTGCAACCTTGGTCTGTGGGACAATGCTCTAACCAGGGAAAAACTATTCATTTTTTTTTTTAAGTGTAAACTTCTTTCACAAATTCTATAGTTTCTACACATTTAGAGGATCTGGAGTCCAGATTCAATACTAAAACTATTAAATTTCTTTAGAAATGATCACAAGGTGAGAAATCCCCCAGGATTTTTATCTTAGTCACCATTGTTGCACATCAAAAGAGCTCAACGGGAACCTGAAATGTCCTCTTGGAAGGAGTGATGGGTGATGGAGAAGGGAGTATCAGCTCCAGCTCCGTTGCTGGGCTAGACCTGGGATTTCTTGACTTGAATTTCCGCAAACAGTTTTAAAAAAGTAAAAGGCTGGCATGAGGTTGTCTATGTTTTTACTTTTCCATGTGAGAGTATTTAAAAGTTTCAGCCACTTTCAGGCCCTGGCTGGTGTGGATCAGTGGACTGAGTGCCAGCCTGTGAACCAAAGGGTTGCTGGTTCGATTCCCAGTCAGGGCACATGCCTGGGTCGCGGGCCAGGTCCCCAGTAGAGGGCTTGTGAGAGGCTACCATACACTGATGTTTCTCTCCCTCTCCTTCTCCCTCCCTACCCGTCTCTCTAAAAATAAATAAATAAATAAATAAATAAATAAATAAATAAGTAAAATCTTTAAAAAAAAGTTTCAGCCACTTGCAGCTATCACCAGTCAGCACCACTGCATTCCACAGGCCAACTCTGAGAAAACGCTAACCTAGGCTGCCGTCATAAACATGTCTCCAGCCCCAAAAGGTTGTGCTCCCACTAATACGTCTCCGTGTATATACTGAATACATTTCTATGTTCTTCAGTGACTTCTACACGTGGGGGGTGTGGGAAGAGAGGGAAGTAACCCTTTGAAAATGCGCGGTGCTTCTGTGTTCAGGATCTTTTGCTGTAGGTACTCTTAGTATTCTGTCCTTATTATAATTGGTCATCCCATTTAATGCCACACTCCATTAAGAGAGATTGGACTTCTGAATTACAGACCGGAAAGCTGAACTTGACAGCAGATCTATAGCTAGCAGGTGGAAGAACTAGGATTCATATGACTTCGAAGCATGATTTTTAAAAACTATTTTATCATCTTATTAATTTAAAAAATCGAATTTTAGACATTTGTACTGATTTTCCGAGACTGCAGTGGACTCTATAACCATAATTATATTTAATTTATTTTTAAGTGTTCTCTAATTTACATTCTTTACAAAATCCCTTTTTCTAATTAGAAAAGGCTTTATTTCTTTTGTGGCATAGACATCATAACTTCTTTTTTTCTGTCACACATACAACCATTTATTAGACAGACATTCATTGTCACAAAACATCCAAGGTGGACACGGCCACTTTCCAAGACAGGACGCCGTGCGATCAGCGGGCCCCCTAATCTGATGGTCAGGTGGGGGCCTAGCTGAGGATTCAGGCTCGCCAGCCCTGTGCAGTCTCATACTCTGCTCACGCAAGAACCGAGAGTGTTACCCACTGTCCTAGCACTTTATGCACCTTGACCGTCTTTAATTTCTTTAGGGAGATTGCACATCTTAAATTCTTTACGCTAATTAACAAGACCCTGTTGTCACTGGTCATTTTTTATATTCCCTGAGGTCATTAGCAAGGTTAGACTGGGGGTGTTGAGCCAGAGTAGGGCCGGTGGGAGCCGCCGGGGGAGTGTGGCCCTTTGTGTTTCAGTGCTGGCTGACCACGCCCGGCCTGCGCCTCAGGCGCACTGTTAGCTGGGCAGTCTTGGAATTTACACTTTCACTGGGTGGTGCATACTGATGAGCACACGCTGACTAGATGGAAACATTTTTTAGCAAATACCAGACATCATGACACCTGTCCTTGTGGGTACACTGGCAGGAGTGTGTTTGTGTGGTTGAGGGGTCGAAGTACCTTCAACGAATGGGAACTTTCTCTCTGCTGTGCTGACTCCCCTTGGCTTCCAAATATGTCTCTGTTCTGGAGCCCATGTGTTCTTAATATGACTTGTTGGACTGCAGTGCTCGGCCCCCCCCTTCGCCACTCCCAGGCTGGTAGACCTCACGGGACTGGGCGAGGGCAGAAGCTGAGAAGGCCGGGTGTGTGTAATTTGAAATTTCCAAGTGATTTGGATACCACCTCTCTTGCACCCCACTGCCCTAGGCCAATTCCTCCTTTTGGCCCAAACCTTCTTCTTTGCACTTATGAATTGTATTGCAAATATTTTATCAAAATGCTTTCTAGAATGCTCTCAATTGCCCAGGACCCCTTAGTCTGAGGGGGAAAGTGAAAACTCCATGGCTTAACACAACAATCACTTTTTCTTGCTCATGCACCTGTTGTTCGGCTGCGTGCGAGCTGGGCTCGGCCCCCCATGCAGGTTGAGCTGCACGTTTGAGCTTTCTGAGGCCCAGCTGAGGGGCAGCAGCTGTTAGAAGAAGCTCTTCCCAGGGCAACGGCAGAGGTGCAGAAGGTGAGTGTCACTGTGGTAGCTTAGTTCACATGTCGGGTCACACTGGGTCTGCTAATAGCCATTTCACCAAAAGAAGTCACGTGGACCAGCCCAAAGTCAAGGAGCAGAGGCATGTACTCTCGCATGGTGATGGAGGAAGGGGGAGAGAAGATGCCCGAGTGATCTGATCTACCAAAGGCTGTGAATGAAAAGAATGAATATTTTGGAGCACTTTTTAGTTTGCAAAAACTTCTACACACTCTACCCCATTCAGTTCTTACATTAGCATTGTGAAGTACCTGTAGTATGGGTCTCCTTCTTGAAGGAGACATCAAGGCTTCGAGAGGTCAATAAAGACGTTTGATAAAGACGTTTTCCAGTTCGGTTTTTTTTTTTCCTTTGTTGGTTTTTTCTCACATGCTTTGTCTCATCTACCTCACAGAGAAACCACAGAGAAAAGGCAGTGACTAGCCAGTAGGTGACACAGCTGGGCTCCTATCTTTTTCCCTATGTAGTTTCATTCCCCACCTCATCTCCTATGAACCGTAGAGACCTCTGCACTCCAGGCTGCCACTGCAGAACAGAAAGTGGCTGGGGGTATTAGCGTTATTTGTTGGTGGCATCCCACGGAAGAGTACCCACACTAGAATGGTTCTGTCAGTGCTCTGTGAGCTTCCGTGCATGGAACAGTGAATTGGTGTGATCACCTTTGGTGTCTTACCTGGTTATGGCATTCACCGCTTTAGGTTATATAGACAGTGTGTAGCATGTGCTGTCTTTCTAAATAGGAGTTTTTCATTGACAGCATTTACGTCCTGTCCCCATAGTGTTTCTGATGCTGTGAGTTGTTGGTCCTCACCACACTTCCTTTGGTGTTTGTGGTAGTTTTATCTGTGGGTTTTTGGTTTGGTTATCCTAGTTTGTCTGTTTTTCTGGGGAACTTGGTGAGATTCGAAAGCAGTTCTGTTGATGTCTCCGTTTTCCCAGAATCTGTACACCAGATAATTTATGGAGCCTTTCCTGGCCTCTAGAGTGACTGACCACCATCCTTGGACCCTATTGTACCTGGGATCAATTTATTTCCTAATACCAGTGACACGTGCTGACTTGCTGATTATCGGTAAGTCTCCTTTGAGGGCAGGGCTTGCTTTTTAACTCTCTCGGCTCTCCAATACCTAGTTCAGTCCCTGGCATATAGAGTGTCTCAAGAAGCATTTCTTAAATGAAGGAATGGACAACGTTTTGCTCTAATTAGGTCCCATACCTGGAGGAGTAAACTTGTTTCCCTGTGCAAACTTCCTAATAATAGCGAATTTATTACCTCTCCCATAAAAGACAAATCATGGGATATTTACTCTAGCAGGCTATTGCTAACATCTGTAGTTTGAAAAATATTCAAGGGGTTATTGGGGCTTGGGGGCAGAGCAGGGAGTCAGAAATGTGGTGTCTTAAAAAAGGAAGGCTAGATTTTTGTTGTTCTTGTTAGTTACCCCTCAATGTTAACTTCAGAAGCCACCAGAGAAAGTTCTCTGAAGTCTTTTTAAAACTACGCGGAGCACTCAGCGAGGATATTGATGAGGAGTAATGGGAAAAGATGCAAGTTAGTAGGGACCTAGTGGCCATCTGAGCTGTGGTGGGCATGTTACTGTTAGCATGGCATTGTTGAAGCAGAGGCGTCTTTGGTGATGAGCACCATCTTCATGGTGACATGGCAGGTGGCATCCTTCCGGGTGACAAATGCTACTTCCTGTAATTAGGATCTAGTTTTATACTGGACCCAGTTTCACTTTACTAGGACATAGTGGTTTGGGTGTGTGTTCAACAGAGAAACAAACTTCTCCACTCAGTCCCATTCAGAGGGAACTCTTAGGTTAGTCTGGGAAAGTGTCCCCATTGAGAGCCCACTGCCAAGTGACAAACTTCCTTAGTGATTAGGAACTGGGAGTGGAAGGAGTACCAATCATGGAGATGGGAAATACCTCAGTAGTTACTTTTGACTTTTTACTTTAATTTTTGGTCACTTAGCTATCTGATGTCACTATGAGTGTCTACTGTTCAGTGACAGACATCATGTCTTATGCATCCCTGTACCTCATTCTAGCACATAGTAGGTACTGAGTAAATGCTTCTAGAATGAATAAGTTGGTTTTGAGGCTTTTATTTTTTTCAGGAAGGAAAACACAGAGAAAAAGCAAGAAATCTTTTGTAAAAATAGGTGGAATCTGTTTGGGGCATGGCACAATGAAGAACCTGGTTACAAGTTAAGTGCGTTTTCCATTGTATCACGTCACGTCACATCACGTCACATCACGTCATGTCACGTCACATCAAATCACACCATGAAATGACATTCTCTAGTTGTTTAATCCAAGACTGGACTACCCAATTATAATGTAAGCACACCAGCTCCCTGAAACAAAAAGCCTCGATTTTGAGCATTTGCCAATTTCCGTGGTGTAAATACTCAACCACGGTTGATTTCAAGCTACTTACCCATATTAGTTTCCTATAGGTGCTGGTTTAAACTTGGTGGTTTCAATCAACAAATATTATTTCTCTCACAGTCGTAGAGACCAGCTGCCCAAAATCAGCTTATGGGGCTGAAATCAGGGCATCAGCGGGACCCTACTCCTCGCCCTTTCTAGCTTCTAGTGGCTGCTGCCATTGCTTGGCTTGTGACTGCGTCTCTCCAGTTTCTGCCTCAGTGCTCACAGTGCCTGCTCCTCTTCTGTGTGTGTCTGGTCTTCTGTGCCCCTCTCATAAGCATCTATGACCATAAGCATTCAGGGCCTACCTGGATAATCCCATCTCAGGATCTTTAACTGGATCGCATTTGCAAAGTTCTTATTGTTTTTGTCATGTAAGCTAACAGTAACAGGCACCAGGAATTAAGATCTGATATCTTTTGGAGGGTCATTATTCAAGTAACCATACCTCTTTTTAACAAGCAGCTCACAAAATCCTGACTACCTAGCAAACGGTTCTCACAAGCATGTACGAGGGGCTACAGCACACCACTGAACATAAACTTCTTGCAGGAGAAGATCGAGGCTACTCCTAAATTCGTATCCTCTGCAATCCTTTGTTTGGAGCAAGCTGGTATGAGCTAGTGCTTAAAAAATGCTTTTGAATTAACTGTAAGAGACCCTAGTGACAACCCAAAAGCTAGTTAATGTTCAACCATCCTGGTTGTTTATTTCTAGAAGAAACCTCCAGACTGTGAGAATTGTAGTAGAAACAAATAGTCAAGTGCCTAGGAACATGGTCAAAAGTCACAGCTTTGTGAGAGAATCCAGTGGGTCATGTCCAAAGTATGTGCAGCGTCGTGCTCTTTGGAAAACCCACGTATCTGCAATGACTCATTTGCTGAAAGTTCCCTTCATGTCAAGTTTTCCAGTTCTGGTTTTTTGGGGTTTTTTTCCTTTGTTGGTTTTTTCTCACACGCTTTGTCTCATCTGCCTCACTAGACTGAGCTCTTTGGACAGGGACTGCGTGTTATGCTTCCTCATTACCCTTGACCTTCTCCCCTCACTCAATCCTGCAATGCCGCTCCAGTGCCTTGAACTCAGTAATGCCTCCAGGATTATTTTGTGCCGCAGTGACTGACTGAGCTGCACACCAAAATGAAGCATATGTACATGCGTGTCTGTAAGTCTCCTGAATGAGGGAACACTGGAACCAGCCTTGTAGTTTTCTAAAATGATCAAAACCCACATCCTATTGCTACACCCCTTTGGTTTCAGGGCGTGGTTGGCACAGCTCGTGTGGCCTGGTCCTTGCAAGGAGGCCCCGTCCTGGTGCCCGGAGCACTTTTCAAGAATATTGGCCACCCATTCCTCTAGCCCCCGAACACAGTCTGGCTTTCTGTTCTCTGTTGCTCCTTTACTTAATGACCTGGCCCCAGTTCCAGTCTTACCTGCACTGATGGAAGATGGAGCATACGGAGCGTGAAAGGGGGTGCACTCTGAGGCGTCCTCCTGCTCTTGTGGCGGGGTCCGGGGCAGGTGGCCCAGGCACCGCCCCCTTTGTTGGCCTTCACAGTCTGGCTTTCAGATGTTGACTCAGTCACTCGACTGGCAAAGGCAGAGAGATAGGAAGCTAGATTTGGGGTGTGTGTGTGTGTGTGTGTGTGTGTGTGTAAGTCTGTATGCACACACATACAAGTACACACGCACACACACATGCACCACATGTCTGAATCTAGTCAAGCTTCTAGCTCAATTTACAGAGTTACAGGGAACAGGACTCAAGAAAATAGACAAATCCAAATGTGGGGCATTTCACAGGACAACTGACCTGGTTTCTGCAACCAGCCAATGGCTGGGGGAAAGGCGGGTGGGCCCCCTGTAGAATAAAACACGTAAGAGACAAAACAAGGGCCACGTGTGGACCTTGTCTGTGCCTTATTTCAACAGATGAACTGTAAAGACACTCTCTTTCTCCAGAAAATTACAGCTCGATTGTTTGTGACCCTCAGAAATTCTCTCT
The DNA here is from genome assembly GCA_004026545.1 of Mormoops blainvillei. NCBI lineage: Eukaryota > Metazoa > Chordata > Mammalia > Chiroptera > Mormoopidae > Mormoops > Mormoops blainvillei. The sequence goes on from PVJD01008677.1 coordinate 63,852, forward strand.
TAATTTTGTTAAGTGTGTTAAAGGCATTGTAGTTATGTTTGAAAATGTCTGCAATTTTAAGAGATCATAGTATAGTATTCAGGTAGAATGACATATTGTCTGGGATTTACTTAAAAATAACTCAGCAACCAACATGGACCTGTTCTCAGTTGAAAGCAGCATGAGGGGCAGACCGAGGCGTCTGGTTAGAGGGAGGGGGCCGCAGAGCTCAGCAGACCCTCCGCTCCTGAGAGGACCTGTCACAGGAAAATCTACTTTCTTCTGAGCTGGTTGGTTTGTCAGGAACACCAAGCCATTTCAAAAAAAGGAAAGTAGATCATATCCCCGAAGTGCCAGTGACAGGAAGTCAGGAGCCAGGTGTCTGTGCCATTAGCAAAACGTCACTGTTGCTAATTTGTTCATCCTTCTCTGACCTGCTGGGAACACGGGTCTGAGCCACCAGCTTTCCCTCCTGAGTGGACCAGGCTCTAAGTGTCTGCTTTCCTGCCTGAAAGCCCCGTGGGGGAAGCCACAGGACCCCCCTCGTTGGCTTCTCCTGCAGAAGAAGAGGTGGAGGAGCATGCCGCTTAACAGGCAGTGGGCTGGGTCATGCTGGCTGTCACACTTCTCCCTCTCCTCGGGCATGGCCCACTCTCAGCCTCAGGGACAGAATGCTTGGGCAGTGCCTGCTGGCATTTGGTTGACCGATGTGCCCACGTCCACATTTCACGACGCCCGTCATGGGGCAGCAGCTGGTTCTCTGGGGATCTGAGGCCCTGGGCTGGAGACACAGCAGCTGTCAGGCCGGGCCCTCACTGAGCAGGTGTGGCCTTTCTGCCGTGCGGAGATGCGCACAATGTTCACAGCCTGTTAAATATCCTTTGTTCCCACAGCTCCTCATCATTACTCATAGAGCACAACATACTCTCGTGTGTGTGTGCGTGTGTGTGTGTATGAGAGAGAGAGAGAGAGAGAGAGAGAGAGAGAGATTTCTGTATCTTGGGTCACATTTGCAGTGAGCTGGGACTGCATTCTTTGAGACTGGAGTTCCTGGGCTCCTGTGGGGGTGAAGACCCCCTGCGTAGCTCTGTGGAGGAGGTCAGTGCATGGAAGAGGCCATGCCAGCCCTGCTCCCTCACTGAGGTCCTGGGAGAACAGACGAGAGTGTGTGGATGTGCTTCAGAAAGTAGGACGTGTACTTCGATGTTAGGTGGGGTTTTCGTGTAATAGGTTTGCCGATGATGAGAGTCACTTCCTCTCCTTCAGCAGTCCCGTTTTTCTCAGACCGTAATCCGAGGATCCTCCCGCGATGGGAGAAATTCAAAATAGCCACCTGCTGTATCTGCTTCCAGTGTTTCCTCCTAATCACTCCCCTCTTCTTTCCTCACCAACTCACCTGGATTTCTTGGAGAGTGAAATCCCACAGAACTATCTGGAAGAGAAGGACAAAATTTGCTTTCTTTGTGTGTTCTACCTGGTATATTTTCCCTGCTTTCCTCCCCCTACCCTACCCTTCTCCCCTTCGTCCTCCACAGCCCTCCTCTTCTTCCCTTCTCGGTACAGTTTCCTACCATTCCAGTGAGCCATTAGCAAATTTAATTAAATTTCTCACCTTGAACGTGCTTTTTTTTTTTTTTTTGGATAGGCGAAAAGAAGAAGGGGGATGGGAAATCCAGACCTCCCTCAAAGGCGCTTGTTTGATTCAGTTAGTGGGGGTGCAGTATTCCAAGGTGAGTTATGCGACAGGAACCACGGCGGGCTGAGCAGACGGCACCACCCTGGGCAGGTGCCCGTGTTCCAGGACGGACTGCAGTGTGTCCTGGGCATGATCCACAACCCTTAGCTGGTGATGAAGGCAGGGAGAGGGGTGCCCATCTGCTCTGGAAGTAATTGACATGCTCCGGAGACCATCCTGATTGCAGGTGACTAAGAATCCTCCGGTCCCTTCCTCTGAGTGAGGCTCAGAGCACCTCCGTGGCAGGGACTGTTAGGATTGTCTTCCGTTTTCTGTCCCAGGAGCACTCTCTCACACACTGAAGATGCTCAGTGTCTGTTTAATTCATGTGGAAAAGTGAGAAGAACTCTGGGCTCTGTTTCTTATCCTGCTTTCCTGTGCCTCTGGGAAAGGCTGGAAAAGTCTCACTCCCTTTTCTGTATGGGACACTCTTCTGTAAGAAGAGTGATGTCTGTGTTAATGCTTCCCAGAAGCGGTCATGCCTCTGGGCCCCCCCCAGGGACTGTGACATAGGGAGGGGCAGATGTGGGCAGCTGGCGTGGAAACCAGGAAGTAGGCCTTTCCCAAGGCCGGACCACAATAGAGGGGGGCACTGTCCACTGGGTGCCATTCAATTCCTGTAGTGTTTGTGCATGGTTCCGGTTACTGTCACCACCAAACCACACTTATATATGTGCTGGCTAAGTTAGCCATAGTTGCTTTCTTCTCTCAAGAACCATGTTCTCATTAGCAACCAGCCTTCATGGGAATGGTAAAGGTTTTGTCCACAAATTCTGAACAATGGTGGGAATTTCAGACAGATTTAGGAAACTTCTTAACATGAATAGAGCTGGCAGTGACCCTTTGATGGACAGTCACTTTAATTTTCTTGATGTCCCCATATTCTTTCTCCTACAAAGCTGCCTTTTTTCTAAAATCAGTAAGAACCATTAGCCTTTGTCTCCAGCAACCTGATTTTTTAGCAAACTTGCCAATCAGTAAAATAAAGCAATAACAGATGACTACAAATGCTATTTTTAAATGTTTTCTACCTTCCTCCAAGAATGGAAGCCCCTGCTTAATCAGCAGTGACAGAATGCTTCAAAAGAAAAGACATTGCTTTTTCAAAAGGGAGGTGTGGTCTTGCAACCACCGAACTGGAAAGACATAAAGCACTCTCAACCACAGAGGACCAAACCTGGGCACAAATGTAGCAGATTATGTCTTGGCTAATGTGAAATGAGTATGATTAGCTCATGCTCGTAATGAAATGGTCGACCCTTTTGGTATTGAGCTCAGAGGGACCGCTTTCAATGGACCAGAATCCCCACCAAAGGTTGAGGAATTGGGAGTCTTAATTGTTGGTTTCATTCATTAGAATCAGGTAGGTATTTGCTGTCCATTGTGTCTGGCACTGGAGGTGGACTGGGTAGGCGTGATTAAAAGAGGGTCGGAAAAGTGGTCTTCTTAAAGTAATATTTTTCCCACTGTGCCTTGCCACAATCCTGAAGGTCCCTAGTGTTGTAGAACATGGGCAGTATTTCTTAAACTTTTCTGATAACACGAATCAATAGTTTTGCTTATTAAAAACAGACTCTGTGACCCAGTCAGACTAAGGGAAGACTCTCAGTGGTATATGTTTGTGGGATAGTGCACATCAGAATCATCTGGGAAAGTATTTGCAAAATAACCTCCCCAAAATAGATGATGACAGTCTTTGATGTCCGGGTATTAACTGTAGAGAGGAACAAATATATGTGTAAAAAAAAAACCTTCCTCAGTGCTTCTAAAATGCTGCTTCCTGTCTTCCTCTCTGTCCCTAATGCCCTCATTGGAAAACCACCAACCCAGAAGAAAGGAAATAATTATGTTTTATAAAATGTTTTTCAATAGCTCTTTTGAGGTATTATTTACGTACCATAAAATTTACCCACTATAACTGTACAGTTCAGAGGTATTTAGTAAATTTATGCAGTTGTGGAATTATCACCACAATACATTTCTAGAATATTTCTGTCTTCCAAAAATTCACTCATGCCTATTTGCAGTCCATTCCCATTCCCATTTCAGCCTCAGGCAAATACTGTTCTCTAACTCTCAAGATTTGTATCTTAAATACATTTTGTATAATGGAATCCTACAAGATACAGTCTTTTATACCTGACTTATTTCACTTAGCATAATATTTTTGAGGTTTATCCATGTTGTTCCATTTATAAGTAGTTTTTTTTAAACTGTGTCACAATATTCCATTGTATTCATATATCATAGTTTGTTTATTCACCAGCTGGTAGACATTTGTATTGTTTCTAGTTTGGGGCTACTGTGAATAATGCTACTATGAACATTTGCATATAAGTCCTTGTTCTCTTGGGTAGATACCTAGGAGTGGAATTGCTTGGTTATGTGAATAGTATATTTTAGTCTTTCGAGAAACTTCCAAACTGTTTTCCAAAATAACTGTACCATTTTACATTTCCACCAACAATATATGAGGACTTGAGTTTCTTAAATCCGAGTCTCTTAGAGTATAACTGTTTAAATGGATATGTCATAGGATATAATTATGGTTTTAATTTGCATTTCCTTAATAATTAACGATGTTTAACATCTTTTTATGAGCTTAGTAGAAATTCATATCTTTATTGAAGTGTCTGTTCGAATCTTTTCCTGTTTTGTAGTTGTTTTATTATCTTACTGATTTGTAAGACTATGTATGTAATATATACACACACACATATATATCCTTATATATTAGTTTATGCATACACTGAATATAAACCTTTTATCAGATGTGATATCCAAATATTTTCTTCCTGTCTGTCATGCCTTTTTATTTTCTCAAAGATACCCTTTGAAGAGAAAAAAATTTAATTTTATCGAAATTCAATTTATCAATTTTTTAAAAATATTATGGGTTGTACTTTTGGTATCGTATATAAGATTTTTTTTTTGGCCTTATCCAAGGTCACAGTGATTTTCTTCATATACTTTTAGCTCTTACATTCAGGTTTATAATCCATTTTAACTTAATTTGTATATATGGTGTGAGGTAAGTGTCCACCTTCATTCTTTTCCATGTGAAAAAGAATATCCTGATGTCTCATCCTCATTCCCTTTCCCATTTTCCTTACCCTATCCCCACTAAACTGCTTTGGAAACTTCATTAAAAATTAATTGACTTAAGAGTAAGGATTATGAATTTTCAATTTTGTTCTTTTTTATGAAAGTTATTTTGGCTATTCTTGGTATTCTTCATTTCAATATAAATTTTAGAACAATCTCATTAATTTTTACCAAGAAAGCCACCTGGAATTTTGATAGGGATGTCCGTGAGTGTTTTTCTCTTTCTTTTCTTCTTTGCTCTGTTATCCCTCCACCCCTCCCCCACCCAAACCCACCCCCCTGACGGGTGTCAGGCTGTTCTCTATCTATGAGTCTGTCTCTGTTTTGCTTGTTAGTTCATTTTGTTCATTGGATTCTACATATAAGTGAAGTCATTGGTGCTCGTCTTTCTCTGACTGACTTATTTTACTTAGCATAAAGCTCTCCAGGTCCATCCTCGCTGTTGTGAAAGGTAACATTTCCTTCTTTTTTATGGCTGAGTAGTAGTCCATTGTGTAAATGGAACACTAATTTGAAAGAATACATGCACCTCTATGTTCATTGCAGTATTATTTACAATAGCCAAGATTTGGAAGCAGCCCCAGTGTCCATCAGTAGATGAGTGGATAAAAAAACTGTGGTGCAATAGTTTGGTATTTTGCAATAATTGATTTTTGGATGTCAGTTGAACCTTGCATTCATGGAATGAATCATACTTGGTCATAGTGCATACGTTTTTTCATATATATTTGAATTTGGTTTATTTTGGGGGAGAAGATTTTTTTTTAAATTTTAAATTATCATTACATTCAATATTATTTTGTATTACTTTCAGGTGTAGAACATAGTAGTTAGACAATCATTCGCTTCCCTCTGGTACTTACTGTGGGAACACGGTCACGCTCCTGGAGGTAAATCTCACCATTACTTTAGGCCCCTCCTGGCATGAACTCTCAGGGTGGTCCGCGCTGAGCCCCCAGGAGCTCATCAGTCACAGGTGGGCTTTCCTGCCTGGCTCTGCTTCCCACCGTGGCTTCGACCCCCGAGCCTCTGCTCCGGTCGGCCGTTACACCCTGCACCCCGCTGCCTGTCTCGCTAGTCCGCGGGTCAGCGGTTTGCTCTGTGACCTCCCCTCTCTCATGAATCCTGGAAGAGTTGTTGATTTTGCAGACTGTTCAGCTTTTTTACAAGCTCCTTACAAAGCTCCTTTTGTACCTATTTTGGCTAAATGGGTATTTCTTTTTTAGTTACAAGTTTTAATAATAAAAACGAATCATTTTAGGAGATTTCAAACGTGCAAGAAAATAAGGAAGAGGAATGCCATGTTAGAATGGGACTCTGAATGTCTTGGCGAAGGCTCTCCACTTGGCCACTGGGGCTCTGCCTTTGTTTTTCTCTCTTGTGTATCAAGATCTGCTCCTAGAGGAATAGA
>PVJD01008678.1:0-70046 GCA_004026545.1 Mormoops blainvillei
CCTATTCTCATTTATGTACAATATATGTATAATCATGAACATAAAAATCTATAACTATAAGCTAATCTTTACCCATATGTATTTCACATATAATTCTTCTAGGCTCAATACCCGGACCAATTATTTTTGGTCTTGCAATAGACAGCACGTGTATTCTCTGGGATATTAATGAATGTGGAATTAAAGGAGCTTGCTGGATTTATGATAACATCAAGATGGCCCGTGTGCTAGTGGCCATAAGTAAGTAGTAACTTACTGATAACTTTAGATTAAATCGATGATGTTAAGAGGAAAAACAATTATTTTTTACTTAGGTTTTGAAATGTTCAGTCTATGCCATTGGGCTGTCTTATAGTCCTGAACCAGATATCAGTTATCAGCAGGTAAGAAAAGGCTTTATTTGGAGTCTGCAAGACTTAGTCTAAGATAAAAAAGAGTAACATTTTAGCTTTCATTATATCATATATCATATAATTTTCTTTTAACAACTTCTCTCAAACTCTTTTTGAGAAATCTAACAAAAACTAAAGGAGAATTCTTAGAAACTCTGGAATGATTTCATCTAGGTACCAAGGCTCTGGAAAGCACATAGAGCTGAGGTAGGGAAGTGTCTGACTCTAAGCATGTTACACGAAATCTTTTTGTAAGTTCAGAAGATTAGCCACCATGTTTAATCCTTTTTGCCCTTGGCAGCCTGTCTTATATAGTTTTGGTTAAGCAAGAAATAAAAATCAAGATTAAGGGAACACTAATGCATCTATTTTGTAAGAGTAAGATAAAATTTTTAAGACAACCTAAGACATTAGAATATTTTAAAACAGAAATCCTACATAGGAAATACATACATATTTACATTATGTGTGCTTTTCATTGCAATTGTGACCTTTGATCACAATTATTTTGGCACATGTATCAAGATAGCTTAATGCTCTTACATGTGTTTAAACCCGAAGTATACTGTGAATTTATGATGACAGAGTAATAAAATATCCACTGATGAAAGAAATACATAAATTAAAAAATGGGAGAGTAAATATTGACCAGAATAGGCAAAATTAATTGCCTATTCCTACCACTTACTTGCTAAAAAACATTTCTTTATTCAATGTGTTTTTATGTTTAAAATTTTAATTGATTATGTTTGTACTCTGTCACCAAAAGATATGGATAATGCAATTGTTTATTTTCCTACTGTGTGAATGTGAGAAATTTTCCCCCAAAATATATATACCTTTAAATTTTTCAAAAACATTGTCTAACAGTAGTACTTAGGTAATCTTCCTATAAACCTAGAAATATCACCTTGAGCATTCCTGTTTTTCAAATACACATTTTGAGTAAAATATTAATGATTAACAGAAAGTAGCTACATTGCAAAAACTACACTGTGAGGCCATTTAGTTTATTTGACTGGAACTTAATCGCTTGTGCTGTGGCCAAAACTAGTTTCTTTTCATATGACTGAGCTCAAATTCTGAGTTCTTTGAAAACAAATCAAGCTGGTGAAGTGTATCTTGATGTTGCATATTTTTAGTTAACACTTAAAAGTAAATTTGGTTAAGTATTGGATGTGATATATTCTCATAGGGGCTTTTTCCTAAGAACTCCAAAGCTTTTTTCCTTTTAGAGTTATAGTCCATAATGAACGTGAAAATTCTCTAACTTTATTTCAGGTTCAAGGATGTTGTAAGCTTTTTCTTTTGTTATTGACTTGGTTGCTTGTAATAGTTCCTTCTTTATAGGTATGGGATTGTGTTAATAAAGTTATATATGGAACATGGATTTATTTCATTTTATAGAATACTTATTCTATAGTATTCCAAGAAAAAAATAATTGTATGTTTTTATTGCTTTTAAAGATAATACAGGCTAATTCACTGAAATGTATACAAGATTTTTATTGAGGAATATCACATTTCTTCCTAAAGCTCTAAAAATTTAAAACACATGACTAGCCCTGGCCTGGTGGCTCAGTCGGTTGGAGTGTCATCCCTTACATTGAAAGACTACGGGCTCTGTTTTGGGCGAGCACACCTAGGTGGCAGATTCAGTCCCCAGCCAGGGCTTGTAGCAAGGACAACCAATCAATGATGTTTCTCTCTCACATGAATGTCTCTCTCTCTCCCACTCTCTTTCTCTCTCTCTTTCTCCCCTTCCCCCTTCCTCTCTCTAAAAGTCAATAAAAACATCCTCAGGAGAGAATAAAATTAATAAATAAAACATAGAACTATAATGCCTATACACTTCTCTTTAATGTAGGCTTTCTAGTTGTAAAGAATTTCTCAATGAGAATTGGTTTCTTCAATAATTAAAGGCCCAAATTCATGATTTTTCTTTTTATATTTAGGTGTTACTTGTAAAATTATTGCCATTTTCTTCAATGGACTTGCAGTCTTTTTGTATAGCCCACCACCATTAGACACAGTTGCATCATTTCAAAATTTGAATACCGCTGTGACTGCTGTTTCAGTGGAATGTGACTTCAACAAAGAAAGGAATGAAGAATGAAATAGAAAACGAAGAGACTGTTTTACAGCTAGAAAATTGGCCTCCACTTATAAGAAAGTACATTGCCATCAGAGCATTATCTACTCAATATAGACAATCATTTTAAAATAGGTGTTTTATAATTCAATGTGTTTTCTGAATATAAATGGTATATGTATGGACTTTTGCTTGTTTTAATGTAAGAAACAGACTTGTGCCTTCAAAATCCACCAAAAGCCTCAACACACATGTATATACACACACAGAATCATTTCCCATTGTCTAGGTATGAAATTCCTAACTAATATAAACTAAGCCAGAAAAAAAAGCTAATGATTGGTTAAAACTTATGGTGTAAAAATTCAATTAAATTTATGTGTGATGATTTTCAAAAACTATTTTTAAAGCCCATTTAAAACCAGCTAAATAATATTTTTTTAAATTTATATATACTAATATATCTTTTATAACAGAAATTTACAGAACAATTAGAATGTAGGTTAATCATCTTTGTGTCCCAGTATATAGTGAATTTAGAAATAACAGCTTTGTATATACATATTTTCACTTTAACTAAAAAAATCTAGGAGGTAATTTGTTGATATTGCTGGTTTGCAACACAGAACCTCTTAATATGAATCTGTGATGGTGTTAAGTGACATGTCTTCCAGAGGAAAGTACCAGAGTCAGCAAAGAAAAGTGCCAGTTAGACACAAAAAGATTTCCTTTTTTTTTTAATGACTTAGGTGCATTTTATTGGTCTTCTTTGAAAAGATTTTTTAATGAATGATTAATGTTTAGATAGTACTTTTGTTTTTATCATTAAAAAAGTTAATTACCTAGTACATTACTTATAGCACTAAAGTAGTGCTATGCTTATAAGTTAACAGGTCCTATTGTTGTTTGATTAAAACAAACTCTTTAATCCATTTATTTGCAACATAAAGTGCTTCAAATGTCTGATATTACAACACTCCATTTATTCAGATCAGACTTCAGCCAACTTTGTCTACTCAGAAAGTGGAGAAAATAGATCAATGAACATCAACTAAATTAACTTCTGCCTGGTCAAGAATTTTACCAGTTAAGAAAAATGTTAATTCTTAACCATTTGAAATTTTTGTGAAATAAAGTTACTAAATTAATATGGTTAGCTTTTTTTACAAGCAGTGTGTTGTATTCACTGTGATCAGAATAACAAATTGAGAGTAAAGGCTTGGCAGGAAACCAGGATCAGAAGCACTAGTAATTCACAGAGTTTACAGATGTTTAATGGTAATGGGTGACCAATGATGATTCAAGAAACTAGCAGCATTTATTAATTAAAATGCAAGAAGGAATGAATTAAAGTTAGGCAGGCAATCAAGCACACTTGACTATTAGAGATTTAGAGGAGCAGTGGGCCAGAAATCAGAGTCACATATCAAAATTGGAGCTTGAGGTCACATATCAAAACCTTAAACCTTAAAGTCACATATCAAAATTGGCGCTTGAGGCTAGGTGTGTAGTCAAAAACCCAGGGATTTGGGAAACGAGAAATTTATTGCAACCAAAGAGATGGTGCAAAGTAGGCAAGGAACAAACACATGATACCTCTATTCAGAATCAATCTCCCTTCCGCCCGACCAGCTGCATTTTAAATGCTGCTTCCTGTTGCAGCGAACCTAAAGGAGAGCGTAGGCTTTCTGTGTATATGTAGAAGCAGGGAATTGAATAGAGACATTTTCTAGATGTAAAACAACAGCAAATTCTGAGGACTATTTGATACAAAAGTGAAACAATAGCAAGAGAGGAAACAATAAGTATGAAAACAAATTCTTCTAAGGCCACTTAATTAAGAAAAGAAAAAAAATAACCCCATAAAAATAGTTTGATGAACAAATGACTAAATAATTGGCATTCTTAATGGTTTTAGTTAAAGATTTTATTGTATTCTGGGTACTCATTTTATGATACATTTTACAAACATTTTAATATTGATCATAGTGAAAATTTTGGCACATAAAGAAGTCGGTCTCTTATTTATAATATGTATATTTACAAAAAATACCTCCTTTCATGATAGGGCAGTATAGACACTACTGTAATTTATAAATATTGTTTATACTTTTGGATTCACCTAGATTATATGGGTTGGTATTATGCCACTTTTAAAACATAATTTTTCATTATGTGTATTGTTCACAATTTCTGATGATTTTTAAATAAGCATGAATCTATAAGTTGACCTGTGCTGATTGTTGCATGTATGTAATTGCATATATTTTATTTTTAAATATATTTTATTGATTATGCTATTATAGCTGTCTCATTTTTTTGTCCCCTTTATTCTGCTCCACCCTGCCCTCCCCCTACCACCAGCATTCCCCCACTTAGTTCATGTCCATGGGTCGTACATATAAGTTCTTTGGCCTCTCCATTTCCTATGCTTTTCTTAACCTCCCCCTGTCTGTTTTGACCAACCATTTATGCTTCTTAGTCCCTGTATCTTTTCCCTCATTCTCCCCTCTCCACCTCTGCTGATAACCCTCCATGTGATCTCCATTTCTGTGATTCTGTTCCTATTCTAGCAGTATGCTTAGTTCATTTTTGTGTTTGTTTTTTTAGGTTAGTTGTTGATAGTTGTGAGTTTGTTGTTATTTTACTGTTGACATTTTTGATCATCTTTTTCTTAGATTAGTCCTTTTAATATTTCATTTAATAAGGGCTTGGTGATGATGAGCTCCTTTAACTTTACTTTATTTGGGAAGCACTTTATCTACCCTTCCATTCTAAATGATAGCTTTGCCAGATAGAGTATTCTTGGTTGTAGGTCCTTGTCTTTCATGACTTTGAATACCTCTTTCCAGTCCCTTCTTACCTGTAAGGTTTCTTTTGAGAAATCAGCTGATAGTCTTATGGGAACTCCTTTGTAGGTAACTGTCTTCTTTTCTCTTGTTGCTTTTAAGATTCTCTCCTTATCTTTAATGCTGGGTAATGTAATTATGATATGCTTTGGTGTGTGTTTCCTTGGTTCCAACTTGTTTGGGACTCTGAGCTTCCTGGGTTTTCTGAAAGTCTATTTCCTTTGCCAGATTGGGGAATTTCTCTTTATTATTCTTTTTAGATAGGTTTTCAGTGTCTTGCTCTTCCTGTTCTCCTTCTGGCGCCCCTATGATTTGGATGTTGGAGCATTTAAAGTTGTCCCAGAGGTTCCTCAGCCTCTCCTCATTTTTTTGAATTCTTTTTTCTTCATTATGTTCTGGTGGAATGTTTCCTCTTTCTGTTCTAAATCGTTGATTTGAGTCCCAGTTTCCTTCCCTTCACTGTTGGTTCCCCGCATATTTTTCTTTATTTTGCTTTGCATAGCCTTCCCTTTATCCTCTATTTTGCAACCATACTCAACCATTTCTGTGAGCATCCAGATTACCAGTGTTTTGAACTCTGCATCTGCTAGGTTGGCTCTCTCTTCATCGCTTAGTTCTATTTTTGGAACTTTGATCTGTTCTCTTTTTTGGGTTACTTTTTTAGTCTCCGTGTGCCGATTATGTTGTGAGGGGCGGAGGCTTAGGTAATCATCAAGGTGGGGACAACCTCTGTCACTGCCTTGTGGCTCTGTATGTGGGGGAGGGTTCTAAGAGGGAAAAATGCTGCTTGCTTGGCTCTTGACTGGCTTTCAGTCACTTCCCCTGCTACCCACAAGCAAATTGGGCCCTTCTTGTGCTGATTCCTTAGTGGGTGTGTTTGTGTATGTTCTAGGACCCTGTGGGTCTCTCAAATGAACTCTCCTGTGAGACTGTTTCTCCCGCTGCTGCAAACCCCACAGGTTTTTACTAGTACAGATTTTGAGGCTTTCTTTTCCCACGTCGGAACCATGGGTTGCATGGTCTCTATCACTCCTTAGTTGTCCCTCCCAGTTTATCCACATGCAAATGTGGGACCGCCCAGTCCTCCAGCTGCTGCCTTGCCCACCCTGATCTACCAGATGCCGCCTTGCCACACATCCTCTCTGCCCCAGCTGCCCGTCTCTGCCCCTCCTACCGGTCTGGATGAATGTTTCTTCTTTAACTCCTTGGTTGTTGGACTTCCATATAGTTTGATTTTCTGGCAGTCCTGCTTATTTTTTCTTTTTACATTTGTTGTTGTCCTTTTGGTTGTGCTAGGAGGCAAAGGGTATCTACCTATACCTCCATCTTGGCCGGAAGTCCACATGTTACACTTTTAACATTTTTTAACATTTGGATTTCCTTACTGTAGGAAATCTACATGTAAAACTCATACAGGGAGAGAACTGTGTAGAGTTGACTTAGGTATATAAACTGTAGGAAAATATACATACAATTTTGGCTCTATTTTCTTTCAAGTTTTTTATTGTAAACAATCATGCAGAGGGGATCAAGATGGTGGAGGAGTGAATGGAAGTCACACTGACTTCCTCCCAGGACCAATCTAGAATTACAACTAAATTATAGAGAAATCACCTGGAGAAAACAACTGAACAATAGCGAGAGAGAAGCCTTATAACCTCCGATAGACAGAAGAATCAATTTCAGGAAAACCTGACTGGTAAGGAGTGAGATGGAGTCTCAAGAAGGCTGTTAGGGGCACCCTCAGGAGGTAGCACCAGAGGTATATTTAAGCAGCCAGTTGGATCCCCCTGAGAAGAGGGGTTTAAACCATAAGTGGGAATCTGCAGCCTACAGCACCAACGCCCAAAACATACACAGATAACAGCCAGCTGCTAAAAGCAGCAGGGTTGCTCCCTGCCAGAGATGGGCAGCTGGAGACTGAAAGAACCGTTTAAAGGGAAAATGTGTACATTTTCATCTGCAGCCACTTACTGTGGGCTCTGGTGAAAGCGGGGGTAGAGTGGGCTAGAGATGCCTAAGGAGAGACTGGGGGCTGAGGCTTTGGGGAGAGAACTGAGAAGGCAGCCTCCAGGATCCTGGTGCTGAATCAGCCCCCATAAAGCAGCAGCCATAGAGCTCACACAGACCACTCCCATCTTAGCAGCAGCCGAAGGAAAACATTAGCCCGGACCCCAGGAGAGATTCTGCCCCACCCTGTGGTGGTTAAGCCTGATTGCTGAGCTCAGAGTGACTGAAGGAGACAGCCACAGACAATAGATCCTGGGAAGTCTCAAGGAGGCTGCCTAAGGTCAGACAGGGTCAACATCTGACATCACCTCAGGTGGATCCAGAAAGAAAAAACAGCAGTAAATACTAGAGGCTACCAAGATGAAATTCACTGTGGTCTTCTCCATGATTTGTGATTTTTTTTCTTTATTACATAGCTTTTTAACATTCATTTCTGGCCCATCAAGGTGGTGCATATTAAGTCACTAGATTTTATTCTATAGTTTATCCTTTCTTATAATAGTCTTAATCTCTTTACAGCCTTATTAATACCAGTACATTTGCTGTTGATAGTGGGATTGCGGGGGAGAGTTATTTTTGTGGTCATGGATTTGTGGTTTTGCTCTGGTAGCCAAATAATGGGAAGACAAAGAAACAACCCACAATTGAAAGGAAAGGAAGAATGCTCAGAAAGACTACTAAATGAAATAGAGGCAAGTAAACTATCAGATATTGAGTTCAAACAGTGGTTGTAAGGAAGCGCAATGAACTCAGTGAGCTCAGTGAGAATTACAAAACACTACAGGGAATACTATGAGGAACTTACTTCAAACTATATCAGCATGAAAAGGCACATAGAAACTATCAGTGAGAGCCAAGAGGAAGTGAAGAATATAATTTCTGAACTGAAGAACACAGTAGAAGGAATTAAAAGCCTAGATAAAGCAGAGGATCAAATCAGCAAGCTGGAGGACATGGTAGAAAAAAACTCCAAGAAAGAACAAGAAGATGAAAAAAGGCTTAAAAAGAATGAAGAAGAGTTAAGGGAAATGCAGGACAACATGAAACATAATAATATCCATGTCATAGGAGTACCAGAAGGAGAAGAAGAGGAGCAAGGGATAGAAAACCTGCAGAAAAAGTAATGATGGAAAACTTCCCCAATTTAAGGAGAGAAAAAGTCACACAAGTCGAGAAGCACAGAGAGTCCCAATCAAGAGGAACCCAAAGAGACCTACTCCCAGACATATCATTATTAAAATGGCAGCTATCAAGGACAAAGAATATTAAAGGCAGCAAGGGAGAAACAGGAGGTAACATACAAGGGTACCCAGACAAGGCTAGCAGCTGACTTCACAGAAACACTAGAGGCCAGAAAGGAATGGCAAGAAATATTCTAAGTAATGAAAAGAAAGGACTGCAACCAAGACTACTCTATCAAGTAAGGCTCTCAATTAAAATGGAAGATGAAATAAAGAGTTTTCCAGACAAAAGAAGGGTAAAAGAATACACCTGTACCAAACTAGCATTGCAAGATATGCTAAAAGAAATGCTTTAAGAAGAGGAAGAAAAAGAGTGAGAGAGAGAGGAACACAAGTACAAAGAGAAAAAATGTATAAGTACCTATCAATAATAATTTTAAATGTAAATGGATTCAATGCTCCAATTAAAAGACATAGAGTAGCTGGATGGATAAGAAAACATGACCCACGCATATGCTGCCTACAAGAGACACACCTCAGAACAAAAGACCTCCACAGACTCAAAGAGTTGGAAAAAAATATTCCAAACAAATGGACAGGAAAAAAGCCAGGGTAGCAATAGTATATCAGACAAAATAGACTTAAAAACAAACGCCATAAAAAGAGACACAGAAGGATACTTCGTAATACTCAAAGGGAGAGTCCATCAAGAAGACATAGACATTGTAAACATAAATGCACCCTGCATAGGAGCACCCAAATATATAAGGATAATCCTGGAGGACTTCAAGAAAGATATAGACAGCAACATACTTATAGTAGGGGATTTTAATATCCCACTGTCAACAATGGATAGATCTTCAAAACAAAATATCAACAAGGATATCATGGAACTGAGTGATGCGCTAGATCAAATGGACTTAATTGATATATATATATGTGTGTGTGTGTGTATATATATATATATATATATATATATATATATATATATATATAACCTTTCATCCCAAAGAAGCAAAATGCACATTCTTTTCAAATATACATGGAACAGTTTCAAAGATGGATCACATGATTGGACACAAAACAAGTCTCAACAAATTTAAGATAATTTAAATATCAAGCATTTTGTCAGACCACAAGGGCTTAAAACTAGAAACCAACCTCAAAGAAAAAACTCAAAAACATTCAAACTCATGGAGACTGAATAGGATGCTATTAAACAATGAATGAGTCAATAATGAGATCGAAGAAGAAATCAAAAAGTTTCTGGAAACAAATGAAAATGAACATACAACAGTACAAAACCTATGGGACACAGCAAATGCAGCCCTGAGAGAAAAGTTCATAGCAATACAGGCCTACCTAAAAAAGATAGAAACATTTCAAATAAACAACCTAACCTGACATCTACAAGAACTGGAGGAACAACAACAAACAAAGCCCAGAACGAGCAGAAGGAAGGAAATAATCAAAACCAGAGCAGAATTAAATGACATAGAGACTAAAAGAACTGAAAGGATCAATAAATCCAGGAGCTGGTTCTTTGAAAAGATAAACAAAATTGACAAGCCCTTAAACAGACTCATCAAGGAAAAAAGGGAGAGGATGCAAAAAAATGAAATTAGAAATGAAAGAGGAGAAATTACAACTGATACCACAGAAATAGAAATGATTGTAAGAAATTACTACGAACAACTATATGCCAAGAAATTTGAAAATCTGGGTGAAATGGACAAATTTCTAGAAAAATATAATTTTCCAAAACTGAATGAAGAAGAAGCACAAAGCCTGAACAGACTGATAATGGCTGGAGAAATTGAAGCAGTAATCAAAAAATTCCTGGCACACAAAACCCCTGGGCCAGATGATTTCACATGAGAATTTTATAAAACATTTAAGGAAGAGCTAACCCCTGTCCTCAGACTATTCCAAAAAAATCCAAGAAGAGGGAAGACTCCTGAACTATTTTTATGAGGCCAGAATCATCCTAACCCCAAAACCAGATGAAGACACAACAAAGAAAGAAAATGAGAGGCCAATATCACTAATGAACATAAACACTAAAATCCTGAACAAAATATTGGCAAACCACATCCAGTAATACATTAAAAAGATCATCCACCATGATCAAGTGGGATTCATCCCACGGATGCAAGGATGGTACAATATTCACAAATCAATAAACATAATACATCACATAAACAAAAGGAAAGACAAAAATCACATGAGCAAATCAGTAGATGCTGAAAAAGCATTTGATGAGGTACGGCACCCATTTATGATAAAAACACTCAGCAAAGTGGGAATATAGGGGGCATACCTCAACATAATAAAGGCTATATATGAGAAACCTACATCCAACATTATACTGAATGGGCAAAAACTATGAACTTTTCTACTAAGATTGGGAACAAGACAAGGATGTCTGCTTTCACCACTTGTGTTAAACATAGTATTAGGAGTCCTAGCCACAGCCATCAGACAAGAAAAAAAATTAAAGGAATCTAAATTGGAAAGGAGGAAGTAAAACTGTCATTGTTCGCAGATGACATGATAGTATACATAGAAAACCTGATAGACTCCACAAAAAACTACTCGATTTAATAAGTGAATTTGGCAAAACAGCAGGATACAAACTCAAATTCAGAAATCGAAGGCATTTTTGTACACCAACAATGAAATGTGAGAATCAGAAATCAGAGAAAAAATCCCATTTACTATAGCAACAAGAAAAATAAAGTACCTAGGAATAAACCTAACCAAGGAGGTTAAAGACCTGTACTCAGGATAGTACACAACTCTGACGAAATTAAAGAAGACACAAATCAATGGAAGCATATACCATGTTCATGGATTGAAAGAATTAACATCAAAATGTCCATACTACCCAAAGTAATATATAGATTCAGTGCAATCCCAATTAAAATGCCATATGACATATTTCATAGATATGGAACAAACATTTCAAAAATTTATATGGAATCATAAATGACCCCTAATAGTTGCAGCAATTTTGAGAAAGAAGAATAAAGTTGGAGGGATCACAATACCTGACATCAAACTATATTATAAGGCTACTGTAATCAAAACAGTCTGGTACTGGCATAAGAACAGACACATAGATCAATGGAACAGAATAGAGAGCCCAGAAATAAACCCATGTCTCTATGGTCAATTAATATTCAACAAAGGAGGCAGAAGCATAAAATGGAGTAAAAATAGCCTCTTCAACAAATGGTGTTGGGAGAGCTAGACAGCTACATGCAAAAAAGAGAAATTTGACCACCAACTTACACCACACACAAAAACAATCTCAAGATGAATAAAAGGCTTAAATATAAGTCGCAACAGCATAAAAGCCCTAGAGGAGTACATAGGTAGGAAAATCTCAGATATTCCACACAGCAATATTTTCACTGATATGTCCCTTAGAGCAAGGGACATAAAGGAAAGAGTAAACAAATGGGACTTCATCAAAATAAGAAGTTTCTGCACAGCTAAAGAAAAAGTCAGCAATATGAAAAGAGAACAATCTGTATGGGAAAATATATTTGCCAATGATACCTCAGACAAGGGTTTGATCTCCAAAATATATAAAGAACTTACACTACTCCACACCAGGAAGACAAACAAGCCAATTAAAAAATGGGCAGAGCACCTGAACATACACGTCTCCAAGGACGACAGACAGAGGGCCCAGAGACATGAAAGGATGCTCAGCAGAGAGATGCAAATTAAAACCATGGTGAGATACCACTTCACACCAGTCAGAGCGGCCATCATAAACAAATCAACAAACAACAAGTGCTGGCGAGGATGTGGAGAAAAGGGAACCCTAATACACTCTTGGTGGGAATGCAGACTGGTGCAGCTACTGTGGAAAACAGTTTGGAATTTCCTCAAAAGACTAAAAATGGAACTGCCTTTTGACCCAGCAATTCCACTGCTGGGATTATACCCTAAGAATCCTGAAACACCAATTCAAAAGAACCTATGCACCCCAATGTTCATAGCAGCACAATTTACAATAACCTAGAATTGGAAGCAACCTAAGTGCCCAACAGTAAATGAGTGGATCAAAGAACTGTGGTACATTTACACAATGGAATATTATGCAGCAGAAAGGAAGAAGGAGCTAGTACCCTTCACAACAGCATGGATGGAATTGGAGAGCATTACGCTAAGTAAAATAAGACAGGTAGTGAAAGACAGATACTGTATGATCTCACCTGTAAGTGAAACCTAATCAATAAAATAAACAAGCAAGCAAAATATAACCAGCAACACTGAAATAAAAACAAACTGACAGTAACCAGAGAGGAGAGTGGAGGGGAATAACAGGGGAAAGGGAGGGGAAGGGTCATCAAGGAACATGCATGAAGGACCCATTGACAAAGCCAAATGGGGGAAGGATTGAAGGTGGGAGGTGGGGATAGGTGGGGCAGGGGAAAGTGGTGGTGGGGAAATGTTGACAAAAAAAAAAAAAGACCCAGGGGAGGCTAAGAATAATATAGGAAATTGAGAAGCCAAAGAACTGATATGTACAACCCATAAACATGAACTAAGAGGTTTGGGGATGATGTGATGGGGTGCACAGCAGAGGGGATAAAGAGGAGAAAAAAATGGGACAACTGTAATAGCATAATCAATAAAATATACAAAAAATTTTGCAAAATACATATGCATGCCTTCCTTAAAATCAGACT
Organism: Mormoops blainvillei; assembly: GCA_004026545.1. Classification (NCBI taxonomy): domain Eukaryota; kingdom Metazoa; phylum Chordata; class Mammalia; order Chiroptera; family Mormoopidae; genus Mormoops; species Mormoops blainvillei. The sequence goes on from PVJD01008678.1 coordinate 13,231, forward strand.
TTATACTAGTTTTTTTGTGTGTTTAACCTTATTAAATGGTACAGATTTTGAAATGATTTATCTGTTTATGACTACACATACAAGTGATGGTTGGAGAGGGAAAATCAGTGTACTTTTGAACTTGCTGAATGTGATTTAGCTAATCCAGCAATTTCTGGTTTCTCAACAGATGTGTAATTGAATATAATCCACATAGATTATGAAATACATATTAAAAATTCCCCACACAATAGTTTTCATGTATGAAAGATGGATATATAACATTTATATAACAGGATACATGTTACAGATGGTTTTTTTGTGAAATATCTGACCCTGCAAAAGTAATGTTTTGGAAAAGTTATATTTAATTCATCAGGTTATCAAAATCATGTAATAGTTTTTAAAGGGATCAGATTGGACATTAATTTGAGATGTAATGTTCTTTTGCTCCTCACTTCAACTACAATACTCCCTCAGCCATTTTTTTGTGTGCCCGAAACAATAAATATTAACTTATATGTGAGTGATCAAAAATAAATAAAAGTCTATATTTTTAAAAGTGAATCAGTACATTGGATCAGAACATTTTAGTGTTTTAGCTGAAATTAATTTACCCTATAAAAACCATCCTCAATAATTGACATCCTAATTTCTTCTTTTCAGAGTCAGCTTGTCTGAATTTTTAAAACTTTGTTTTGTAATAGTTTTAGACTTTTAGACACTTTTTTAAAAGTACAAAGAATTTTCCTATAAGCTTTACTATGCTTCCCCTGTTGTTAACATTTTATATGTCCATAGAGCAATTATCTAACCCAGGAAATTAGCACTGGAGAAATAGTTAACACCATATCAGCAAAAGGGCATGGCAGAACTATTTCCTGCGTCGGTAATGTGTCTTTTTTTTTTTTAATTGTTGAACTGTACATATTAAAATAATGTGCTTTCGCTATAAGTAAATCATGCCCCAATAGAATTGATTTGTAAAGAGGAAATGATATTAGAAACAATGTTTTTTAAAAAATGCTGAGAATCATGATAACGATAAGGATGTTTCTAAGAAAGGAGCCTGGTATCTCCTCCCTAATTGGATGCTTGCTGAGTTCAGTCCCATCAAAATGGAGTATGTACACCAATATTTTGACGGAGGAAAGTAACACAGAATTGGGTTTCCGGCTTAGGCCTAGGCACCACAATACACAGACAGGAAGCCTTAGGGGGGTAGCTGCACTTACCTGAAGACAAGAATTACCCATGGCTCGAGATGCCATGAGATGCCAAGAACGTGACACATTCTTGAGTAAGTCCTGCTGGGACTGCTCCAAAGAGCTGCCTGTTGTGAGGTCTTACAGTGGTTTGACTTACGATGTTTCAATTTTGTGATGATGGGAAAGCAATACACATTTAGTAGAAACCATACTTTGAATTTCGGATCTTTTCCCAGGGTAGTGTTATCCAGCGCGATGCTCTCGCGATGCTGAGCAGATGAAGCAAGCGCCAGATCCCAGTCAGCCAGGCGATCCGCAGGTAAACAGCCGATAGACTTCGCAGTGTACTGTGTTGCCAGAGCTTGTTGTTTCAGCTCAACGTTTCAAACATTCTTCAGCCAAGTGTGCTTTCAGCTGTGTATGTTAATGATGGGTACCCACTCTTACAACCATTCAGCTTTTCACTAGCAGTGCAGTAGTCAATAAATTACATGAGATAGTCAACAATTTTTTTATAAAATAGGTTTTGTGTTAGATGATTTTCCCCAACTGTAGGCTAATGTAAGTGTCCTGAGCATGTTTAATGTAGGCCAGGAATTTAGGTGTATTAAATGCATTTTCGATTTAGGATGTTTGAAATTTACAGTGGATTTACAGGGATGTAATCCCATCCTCAGTGGGAAAGCAACTGTAGAGGCAGGAAATAACCTAAGTATGTAAAAAATCAGCTCAAGGGAGCATCGAACTGTTCATTTCAGCAGTCACTGTGGACCTGCAATTGTACCTCATAATTAGGCCAATTTTTTTAAAGGCCTGCCAGAAAGGAGGGCATGGAGGTCAGCCAGTAGTAATCAAGAGGCAATTACAGTAGGTCCTGGTAGCGTCAGGTTTTTGCCTTTCTCCCACTCCGTTGCAAGAGAATACAGAAGGGGAGAAGGACTAGTGAGTTTATTATCCCTTCCCTTAATAGGACCCTTTTGTACAAGTCAGTTCTAATTTGGGGGCATGAGAGAACTGAGACCTTTCTGAATCGTAAAAATGGCCTCCTACCTGTGGAATCTATCCAAGAATGTTGCCAAGGGGGTGGAGTTAATATCCTACGAAATGGATCTGAAGGTAGCAACGGGATAAGGTGGTTTACATGAGTTCCACCTTTTCTACTTACGTTGCTATCTTTGTATCCTTTTACTTATTCAGAGGAAATAAACATTATGATTTTAGTATATTTCTTTCTAACACATGAAAAAATTTATCCCTTAAGTTTCTGAAAATCATTAACTAGAATTTGGGTTGAGTGATTGACAACAATGCCTGCAAATCGAAATCACCTGTGGAGATTTAAAAATTAATATTCAGCCCTGGCTGGTGTGGCTCAGTGGATTGAGTGCTGGCCTGTGAACTGGAGGGTCCGCTGGTTCGATTCCCAGTTGGCACACATGCCTGGGTTGTGGGCCAGGTCCCCGGTGAGGGGCACAAAAGAGACAACCACACATTGATGTTTCTCTCCCTCTCCCCCTCCCTTCTGCCCTCTCTAAAAATAAATACATAAAATCTTTAAAAAAATTAATATTCGACTCCCATCTGGGACTGATTAAACTCACTTGTTAATTTCCTAGGTGATTCTAAAGTGAGCTCAGGGTTAGATAGAAACTATCACATTGGAGAAGTTGAGGCAAAGATTCTAAATCACATTTTGTCAGTGATTCAATTATGTTTTATTTTTATTTCCAATTTGATCTTGAAGAGAGTAAAAGTTTGGTTTGAAAACAAAGGACGGAAAAGGAATAATTTGGTAACTTTGAGGGCTTCTGAAAATATGAAAGCATGTGCTCTCTGGTATGGTGTAAGGTGAGCTGGAGAAGAAAGTTGGAAAGCCATGGAGAGAAAAAGACCTGTTTTCCAGTTTTCCCCAAGGCTCTTCCTGTCAGAAATGAAAACTTAGAGAACTGCACTTGATTAATTTCCTTTTTTTGTGCATAAGGAGCCACTTCTGTAATAATGTGGGTATTAACACTCACTACAGGTTATTTCATAAAGGGATCCAAGAATAAGGTTGAGTGTATGGCAGCTTGTAGTGATAATGTGAGAAATTCTGTTAGAGGAAAATGGAGCAGATTTGACATAATTAAGTGGAGATGCTTAACACACTGACAGACATAAAACAAAGACATCCTGGTACATCTTCCTCCGCTATATTCTTGAGATCTTCCAAAAAATGTGGAAACAACAGACCCATCTAGCTTCGCAATGAAAGAATATTGTGACTAGTCTCTTTGCGAGTAGTCAACAAAGCAGAAGCTTACTCAAGTAAAGGAAAAAATACATCATTGTATCAAATATATCTATTTTTTCCTTCTCTTTTTCTTGTCTATATATGTCCTGCTTTTGCCTTGGTTAGACTAAATCAATCTATTATTGGCTTTCCTTTTATACATATAAGTAAATTGTGTAATGATAATTATACGTCTTTGATAGGAGATTTGAAGGTCTGAAAGTTGTAAGCAGCAAAACTTGTTGGCTAACACTGCTCATGAAATCACTTAAAAAATATAGCCAATATCAGGCAGTTCTAGGGAAAATGAGGCTGTTATTGCTTATTGAAAATATCAGTTATTGCTTATCTATTGGGTATGAGGAAATGTGCTAGATGTGTTACACATTTTACTCCCTCTAATACTAACATTTATTTCACATGAGAGACAACTGAAGCCCAGGAAATTAAATTTTCAAGGCCAAAAAGCTAGTAAGTGTCAGAACTAGAAGCTGAATCCAAGTGTCTGTGATTCCAGAGTTTGGGCTTTTTCTATTTTTTTCCCTGAAATACACCAAAGATTAGTCCATAGATTTAAAAGAAAAGAGCAAACAAACAAAAAATCCCCCACGACTTTTAACTATGGAGATTATCCAATATCTATTTAAACCCTAAAAATTATATTTTGTAAAATTATAGTTAGTCAGAAAATTTGAGTCACTAGATATAAAATGTGCTGGTCACAAGAAAAAAATTAAATTTAAATTCTTTATTTTTCCAGGTTTGCAATTTATATTTTTAACAGTAGGTGGCGGTATTGTTTTTACTACTACAAGAAAGGTGCTTTGCTTTCAGAAACCTGTTCTGTTTCAATGGAAAAGTATTTCTGATTCCTTGGTAAATATTTTATTTCTATTTTTTATAATCATTGTTCCTGTCCAAGTAACCTTTCCAGAATTCTTTTCTCATTGAAGATAATTGGAAGGATTTCCAGTTAGAAGAGAAATTATTTAGTAGCTATCAAGAACTATTGGCCGGGCAAATTCACTATTTCTACTTTATTTTTTTCTTTTTTAGAAATAAAATGGTACATATTACTGATTTCATGTTTGTTTTTTTCCCCCAGATATTGGCCAAGAGCGAATTTTAGATATTCTATATTTTATTTTAAACACCAAACAGGTATTTAAATTATCTTCCTTTAAAAGTATTTGATCCTTATAAAGCATAACAAAGAATAATAAATAGCAAAAATAATAAATTTATAAATTTTGACCAGGTTGTCTGTCCATTGGCAAACATGAATTCTATACATACTAAAATTATTAATTATTTTTACTATTATACTGGAATTTTCTGCCATTGGTATCTATAAGACCACCTGAAAATAGAATTTTTAAAAGTGAATCTGAGGATATAGATAATATGTATTCATATTTATTATATACAAGTGTGTTCATAATTCTCAAACCCTTTTTGAGTAGCAGGAAATGCATTATTTTCTGTACTTTTCTTACAAAGCTGTGTCTCTCAATGTTTCTTTTTAATCCAATTGGAGCTTTAATGTGCAGTGCTGTGCCCGGAGCTACTGTTCTCAAAAACTTAGCATCTAATTGGTGACATAGTGCCTAAGTATGTGAAGAGTTAACAAGTAAAACAACTCAAGATCTAAACAAAAGTCAAAACATCCAGCTTCCGGAAATACTTATTGGCCTTTTACTTAATGCCAGGAACTGCGTTGAGCTTCAAAATTGTGTGGGTCGGGAGCACGGAAAGGCCATTTGTCTATATTCTTCAGGGTCTCATGGACTCCTGTAGATAGAATTGTGGTTAATCAATTATACTAAAAAATAGTTCAATTTTATCACCAGGCGTTGTATGTAAAGGAGTTTAGTGTCAAGCACAGCTGATGACACAGAAATATAGATCCTACTCTCACTTCTCCTCCCAAGCCAGTGCTTACAGTCAATAAATCTGTAAAGAAATATAATATGGAGTGTTCAAATTGTTACCAGAATGCACAACGGGAGTGACTCAACAACTCTATCTGGAATTTGTATGCAGTAGAATGACAGCTGTGTTAGTGATTTAGAAAGTGATGGATTGATGTAATGTTACAAAGCAATGCCCGATCACAAACGACGTGCACAGCTTTATGCCCAAACTGGTTTAGTGAGAGCCAGCTCCACAGTGGAACAAACATGTACAAGCCCTGACTATGAGCCCCAAGCTCATTTTCCACATCTGATACCGCTTTTTGCTTTACAGAACAGAGAGAGACATTAAATTGGACTCTTTTCAGCTTCTATTTATATCTATCTCTTTACAGCCTATTTACAAATTAACATTTACCTGTTTTTTACATCTTCCCTGTGGAAAATGGCCTCTTAGATTTCAAAAGTAATCAACCAACCTAATCGCTTCATTCCCGTTTGAGTCCCTCTGATAGTCTTTCTTAGCAGCTTGTTGAGTTAATTTCCCTGTCCTATAGAACACATTAATCTCTTCTCTCCCTTTCACAGCTAGAGAATTTAAGGTCCTTCCTTTTCTAGAAAGTTTGCTCTCTCCCTTTATCCCTTCTAAATGCCCAACTCCACAGCCCTGATCCCCATTTTCAGGAGTATGTACAGTGGAGCTCTCCCTTGGGCTAAATCACAGTCATCATAAACTCCATTTGCCAGCACCTGAACTTCACCGTCTACTCTGCCTCCACCGTCGGCCTCCTTTCTTCTCTTGTTTTCTCTATTTTGATTAATGGCTGTACCTGGCTGACTCCCAGACTCCCTCTGCCTTTGCATTCTAAACCCATAAGAAATCCTATTCTAAACCTAAAAACAACCTGTATCTCGACAACAGGCTATAAACCAGAAACAAATGTTGTATATAATGGCTATAATTTCAAGAAAAGGATAACATATAAACATAGTTTTAAATTTCTGCAATAAGTATGTATTGGGTTATAGTATATGAAAGCAGAATTAACAGAATGCCATATCTAGAGCTACACTGAATTTTTATTTCTCTATTTTCTATACATAGCCAAGAAATAAGTGAATTAGGTAAAAATTGAGTGATAAAATACTAAATTTAATTTCTTGGCTTAATTTTATTTTCAAACATTTCTTTCATGAAAGTATAATAATTTAGTAATCTGAAATATGAATCATGTGCTGATAGAAGCTCAAAATGGAAATGCTTATTCCCTTGAATTCTTATTTTCCAGTTCCATGGCACCCAGCTGATTGGCTGCAGCCAGCCCTGGGGAAAGCTATGAAATAAAATAGATGGTTTTGAATACTTTAAAAATAATTTTATCAGATATTAGAGTGTCAAAGCAAAAATTGTGCTGGGCAAATTTAAAAAGGTAAGAAAGACTTTACTCAAGAGACCCCAGAGCTCAGCCTGAACACCTGATCTTAACTCCACAGAAACAAAAGGCAGGGCTTTTTGCTTGTGTGCTTGTTTTTCGTGTTTTTAAGAAGTGGGGAGTTGTGGGGACATCTTAGGTCATCTGTGTTTGACAACTGGCTTTAACCAAAATAAAAGTAAACTTTCTCTTATCTTCATGACAGCAGGCAGTTTTACAACGCAGGGCAGAGCATGGAACCCACTGAAAATGAGGCTCCTATTCATCACAGAAATGGGGGGAAGGGCTCAAGAAAGGGGTGTCTCTTTCTAGATGGCTACATTTCAAAGGAATGGTACCCAAAGCACAAGCTTGAGAAAGACATTTCTAGGTTGTAAAAAATATTTACTTCTTGCTTTTAAAAAATATTTACATCTCAAAGGAACAGAGAAAGAATTTACAATGACCAGGGTTCTAAATGTCCTCAGAAATAGAGGTCAGGGGCCTTGAGGAAGGAAGGCGCCGAGGGGACCATGACGGCTGTCTTTGTCACGGGGGGTGCGAATCCTTCGATTTCATTTCAGTTTTTCCTAAAGTCTCTCTGTGCACATTTTATACGGCATATCTTTGTGGCTGCTTGGTATTTGATTTTGTATTTAGGGAATCAGTAATATAATAGCCCTTCTTAAGTTTTAGTCTGACTTACCCCATTACTTTTTAATTAAACAGTACATCTGTCAGTGGATTTGTGCTTTTAATCAAAAGAATATAATAGAGTAATTAGTTGCTAGAAACTGTGAAAAACTAAGCCACAGTGTCCTTAACAGACATTGATCCTATTTTGACTCTTAAATTCTGATGTAAGAAGACACTCATAAAAGACTGCTGTGAACAAAACAGAAGAGATAACACAGGCTCAGAAATAGGAAAGCTAATTACATACAGTAAATGGTTTGAATGTGGGCCAATAAGAGATTGGGGAGTAAGCATATTAAAGCCGCTATAATAGAAGACATGAAATGAGACAAAAGAAATGAGGGATGGAAATGTAGTTCATGGAAGGAAAGTCATATGGGAGATTAAGAAAATTACATTGCTATTGTGTTTCATTCCAGTTAAAGTGAACGACCTTCTTTGGCAATGGTTCATGAATCTGGTCTTTATAAGAGAATACAGACACATACAATGGCATACAGGTGAGCTCCTTTTTGCCTTCCTCTGTTTCTGTCCTTATTCTTCACTCTTTAAGCCTTAGGTAATTAGTTGCTTTGCAGATATGCAATCTATCCACATGAACCTTAATGGAGACGCAGTAAGCTATGCCTATCTAGCTGAAGACTTTTCCAACGTCTTTTCCTCTTCACTAGACACAAAATTGCTGGATTTATATATTAATAACTTTTTATTGATAAAGAAATGAGCTGTCATGTTACTGGAATGAAGGGGTTTTTTTTGCCCACACACATCAAAGCCCAATAACACATGAATGGGAATTTGTAGCAAAGAAAGTAAGGGTTTATTTCAGGAAGCGGCCCATGCCAGTGTGACAGTTAATAATGCCCAAAGACCTGGCTCCCCCGTGGCTTCCAGGGCATGAGTATTATAGGGGAAAAACCATTAATCATGGTGACTAACGGTGTTAGAATGATGGTCAGGGTCGTGGTCTGTACTGATTGGTTGGTGCTATGGGGTAGATGATCAGTGCATCTTGTCCTGATGTCAGTCATGGCCTTGCTTCATCTGGTTTTGCAGCTTTTCTGTCTTGTAGCTGAAACACAACTGAGGCCTAGATGGTATCTCTAGTTTGATGAAAACTGTGTTTGTGGTCAGCAGACCTGAGGCTTTGTTCCTAAGATTGTTTGATGCTGAAAAAGCACATTGTCCTGAAGGCTTAATGATTAAGGAGTGGTTATGCAAGGGAGAGGGCTGATGAGTCAGGGTGCTGGATGAGGCCACTTTGGATCAAAAACAAAGAAAAGAGGAGAGGTTGTATTAATGAAATTTCTGTGTGGTTACAGTCAGGCCATTTTCCCAACATTCGGTGAATTTTGCTAGTCCCAGGAATTCTGTCCCTCTGTTGGGTGGATGTCTCCATTTTGGTGGACAGTAAATTTTCAAATTAATTCTCATGCTTATATAGATGTGAATAATATGCTTTATTATTCCTATTGAAATCACAAAAGTCCTTGTTTGTGCTGCCTGTCTCTTAGCAGACCCAATAAACAAAGACAGGGATTACATTTTTATGGGCGCTTTATTCAGATGGCCAGCAATCTGAGAAGATGACTAGTTTGTACCCTAATGGACCATCTTAAATTCCATTTTAAAATGGCCCTTTTTACAAGGAGGACAAAATGTAGGTAAGGGGTATGGAATTCGGGGAAAAGTTAATTGGATTAAAAAAACCCTGCAGCATTCTTGCCCCAGGCAGTGGTCTTTAGCGAAGTCCTGGGCGGTGATCCTCTCACCCTGGAGCACAATGGCTCAGATACCATCTTGATTGCTTGCGGTCCCCCTGAGGCTCAAAGGTGGAACTGCCAATGGTCTCCTGGGGTCAGGGTGGGTCATATCTTCAGTTCTTGGAACACTAGCTTTTACAGGCATTGATTACTAAGCTTATTAGCTATTGCTTAAACTAAAATTTTCCAACTTCCCAGTCCCCCATCACTATGACAAGACGTCATGGGGATAGGGATAGGGGAAGTAAAGCCTAAATTTGGTGCTATCTCTGATGTGTCCACATAAAAGATTGACTTAGAATCATTTCCATTCTAACAAATATGCACTTAACTCTGAGGGTGGAAGAGAGCAAACACCTTTCTATCATTAAAGTTGTAGGAAAAAGAGGCACAGAATGGGGTGAATTTGCTTCGCTGTTGTGTTGCACAGTAGTTTTGCAGAAATTCCATGCTGGTGCAGGGGTTCCCAAACTTTCTTTTTAAAGATTTTATTTATTTATTTTTAGAAACAGGGGAAGGGAGAGCGAAAGAGAAACATCACTGTGCGAAGAGAGAAGCATTGATCAGCCGCCTCTCGCACACCTGCAATCGGGCGCCTGGCATGAAACCCAGGCATGTGCCCTGACTGGGAATAGAACCAGGGACCCTTCCATCTGCAAGATGATGCCCAATCCACTGAGCCAACCAGTCAGGGCTCCTGAACTTTCTTAGTTCACAACAAATTTAGTGTCTTCAGTTTTTTTACGGCATATCTAGACCCAAAGAAATGGTTAATGATTGTGCTTGTTAACTAGATAGGTCCAAAATTTTAATAAGTATTTATTTTTTAAAAGTTAATAGTCATTTGAAAAAAGAACACATAACTTGAAAAAATTATATTTTTACTTAATTCTTAAATAATTACAGTTACTACTGTGTGCACCGCTTGGACACAACCTCCTTAGCCTTAAAATCAGAACCTTCCAGATACATCCTCGTTTCCTATTCCGCATTGATTTTCATAGGTACAAGCTTTTTATCATAGGAGTTGCTGAAAACTCAGGTTTTCAAAGGTGTGACATCATTTAAAGAAATAGCCATGGTGCAATCAAATGTTAAGACTGAATTCCTCAAGCTAACAGCTTGCACAGAGAACAACAGATATCCAGCATTGTGTTTTCTGAAAATTAAATATCCCACAGGGCCTTTGTGAGTTGATTATGGCATGAATAAGGGCAAATGCAAATTTAAAATAAGAGGTTTAATTCTCCATGTGGAAAATAAGGGAAAAGACTTCTCTCCCTTTTCTTAGAACATTTCCTTTAGAAAATTTGTAACTTCTTTCTGTTGGGAGGGAATTCCGATTTTAATTGTATTTCCCCAAGCTTTTGGTCTTAGTTTTGAAACCGGAAAAGCTGGTGTTCAGGCTGCCTGTCACCTCCCAGAACCAATAAGCAGAGACAGAAATCGAATCCTTATGGACTCTTTATTCAGATGGCCAGTGATTTAAGAAGATGCTGGGTTTGTACCCCAACAAACCATCTTAAACTCCATTTTAAACTGACCTTTTTTAGAAGGAGAAGAACAGTGTAGGTAAGGGGTTTGGAATTCAGGGAAAAAGTAAATTAGGTAAATGCAGCATTCTTTCATCTGTACTCTGGGCATGGGTGTCTCACCCTGGAGCACAATGGCTCAGATACTGTCTTCCTAGCTTGCCGTCCCCCTGAGGCACAGAGGTGGAACTGCTTATGGTCTCCTGGAGTCAAGGTGGGTCAAACCTTCAGTTCCTGAAACAATAGCTTTTTACGTAGATTGTCCGCTAAGCTTATTAGCTCCTACCCGAAGCTAAAATTTTTCTAACATTTGAGTGCCCCGTCAGTTTGAGAATATGATCCTAGACACAAATTAGTAATTTTTCATGGCTTGTCCTAATTTAAACATTACAAACAAATCATGATTATTATAGATTTATACTTGCAGACATTTTTACTTTTTAATATGTAGAAATGGTTTGTATCCCACAGCATTACCAGTCAACCTAAAATTTAGAAGGTAGGCATCACACTCCTTTTAAAAGTTGTATACCTGAAACCTATATAATTTTACTAACCATTGTCACCCCAATAAATATAATTTTTAAAAAATGTTTGTTAGATACAAAGATCAATCTTACAGGAATTATCTGGATTCCCAGAAAAATGACAAGATTAGTACTGAGGATATGTATAACTATGCTTCACATTATTTTAGCAAACTCAAGAGTATGTGGTTTGCCAGAGAGTCAGATTTAACACCTAAATTTCAGTATCTCATCCTACTTTAGGAAGGGTTCCTAAAACACTTGAAAGAAGGGTTCTTTAAAAAATGACAAAGAAGAAATATGGTTAAATTGTGAGGAAAAAAATCTTTCCGTATGTTAAAATTTGTAAGACATAAGAATCATGTGCAAGAAAGACTCTGGAACTTTCCTTTTGGGAGATTTTTCTGTATTGATACATTTCTGTATTAGTTAAAATTATAACATTACTATATGACTGTTGAAACAAATCGAATATCTTTTATCCCTTCATCATTCCTATATCAATCTTACCACCCCCTCACAATCTCGTTCCTCTAATTAACTAGTGTAACAGTGCATATAGACTTCCTTTTCTTTTCCTGCATGCATTCACAAAGAGAGTTTTCTTCTTTAGTCAGTTTTTTGTCTATTTAGTTTTACAAAACTGAAAAGTGCAATCGTTGCAGGAGATAGCATAAGAAGAATCCTGAGACTGTGCTACTGTTGCTGGCCAGTGGCTAGGCTAGTGTCCTGGTTGCCAGGCACCGTTTTACACTTAAGTGGCAGCTAGGAATGAGCCCGCCAGAAGGGAAATAAAGGCAGGGCCTTTGCCATTATAATCTAACAAAGAACGTAATACAGGAGGCTAAAAGCAGAGCTCACGCACTGACCCTGTCATCCTGAGCTTGGCCTGATAAGACTGCCAGGCTTCTGGAACAACACACGGAAACTACGACAGTGCCGGGTAGGGGAGCCCTGGTAAGTCTGTGTGTATCATCTGCACTAGCTGGTGTTGCAGAAAGCGAAACCGGGAAAGACTCACACGGCACCGGGAGTAACGAAGGGAAAGTTTATTTACACATGCGGGCCCAGTGGAGTACCCTCTCAAAGCCTGGGCCCAGAACAATAGCCCCACACTCCTTTTATGTTGGGCCAAATGAGGAGGGTCCCGGGAGGCGTGGTACAGGTCTGAGAAGAGTCCTGGGAGGCGCGGAATAGATTTGGCACGAAGGGGCTTCCAGAGGTGGGAGAGAAGCATTTACAGCATTAGTCAGGGCAAATAGCATTTCATCTTTGGTATCAGCCTTGATTCCCTCTACACGGGGAGAAGGAAAACCTTGAGACTGTGTATTCATCCCCAGGGCGGGGAGGGAGAAAAAGAGGGGAACCACAGTGCCTGAAAGAAAAAGCCCCTAAAAACTTTGGTTAATGACTGCCTCCCTGACATGTGCAAAATGAGCAAACAGACTCTGAAGCAAGGTAAGGATTTGAGCTAACAGACCCCTACCCATACCTATGTCTGGGCAGTCATGTTTCCACAGAAAACTGGCACCACTTTTACCCGTCAATCAAAGTAGAACTCCCCCACCTCCATCCTGCCAACTATGTAAGTCCTCCGAGCAAAGGACTCGGTCTCCTTCTTTGGCTCATGGCTCTCTTGTCACACGGGGGGCCCCTGGCCACCCCTTTTTGGCCACCTGGCCTCTGGCCATCTGGGTGCTGACACCTGGACCTTTGGTCACCTTTGCTCTAGCCACCCTTGCTTTTGCTCTCCCATTCACGAATAAACTTTGTTTGCATGCTAATAGGCTTGCTGACCTGTAATTCTTTACTGCATTGGCAGGAAGAACCAGGGTTTCCCTGGTAATATAATTGAGTTATGCAGAATTTTACACTTCTTTTCCCCCTATTTCATTTACTATATCATGGGCATAGTCAACATCTCTCTAGATAGATCTAACCCAGTTTTAAACAACCTATAGATTTCTAAGGTCTGAATATTATGATTAATTTACTATTCTTTCCATAATTTAAAACATAATATGGTAGAATGATAGCTTTATATAGGTTTGAGTGCAATTCTGGTCAGACACAGGATATGAATGATTAGTCGATCGGTTACCAAGAAACTAAATAACATTACATAGTAGTATAAAATATGGTCTATTTGATAAATTTGGGACACCCAGTGATTTTAACGCAAAAAAAAATTATAAGAAGATAAAAAGTTTTTTTTGTCAATCATTTTGAAACCATGTCATTCAACTTCATAGATCTGGGGTTGATATCTTAGAAAAGCCCTTGAGGGCTTCAAAGGGTCATTACCAAAGGATGGTAAGACGATCAGAGTTTTAGTAAATAGAAGTTTGCCCTGCCCTATAGATGGGTCAAAAGAAGTTATCTCTGATAATTTCTTATGAGCAAGGACCCTAGTCCAAGTTTTCTGGGTAGTTAAAGGGAGGAGAAGAAGTTTCTCTTGAGCCTAAGGCTAAAGTTGCCTTTAGCTCAAACAATGTGCACACCAGGAGGCCTATCTTGAGGTGACTCATTATGGGTCTCATATTATATAAGCTTCAGGTGTATAATTCTATGACACCTCATCTGTATATTGCATTGTGTGTTCACCACCCAAAGTCTAGTCTCCTTTTGTTACCACATATTTGATCCCTCTTGCCCTCTTCGTTCTTCCTCCACTTCCTTCCCCTCCGGTAACCACCATACTGTTGCCTGTGTTTCTGAGTTTTCCCCTTGTTACTCTCTGTTTTATATCCCACATATGAGTGTAATTGTATGGCTCTTGTTCTTTTCTGTCTGACATTTTGCTGAGCATGATACTCTCAAGATCCATCCATGTTATCCCAGATGACAGTATTTCATCATTTTTTATGGTGGAGTAGTATTACACTATGTGCTTGTAACATTTATTTATCCAATCATCCACTGAAGGACAGTTAGATCCTTTCTGTGTTTTGGCTACTGTGAATAGTGCTGTAATGAATGTAGGGGTACACATAAGTGTTTAAAATTTTTTCAGGTATATACTCAAAAGAGAGATTGCTGGGTCATAATCAGCACTATTCTTAATTTTTTGAGGAACCTCTATGCTGTTTTCCATAGAGATGCACCAGTTTACATTCCCACCAGCCATGAATGAGGACTTCCTTTTCTTTATGTCCTCTGCAAAACTTGTTTTTCTTGTCTAACAGGTATGAGATGGTATCACTTTGTAGCTTTGATTTTCATTTCCCTTATAGCTAGTGAGGTTCAGCCTCCTTTCAAACTCTGTGTATATATTACTTATGGAAAGATTAAATTACAGTTAAAAACCTCTTAATTCACTTAGTAAAACTGAGTATTTTCAGGAAGAAAAAGAATCCATTGACTTTTAGAGGGCTTTGTGTGTTTTTCAGTGGGATGTCTAAAATTTTCCTTTGGTTACAATTTCCTAAATTTGATATACCTTTCATTACATACCCTCTTTCACTCTATGCCTCCTATGTACTTATGAAAAAGATGAACAGAAATTGATGGATCTCAAAGTGAAGCATACAGTTTGAAGACTTTATGAAATTCATGATTTGTCTACAAATTTTGAAGGAGAATATTTGATTACTTGATAAAAATTGTTTGACTACTTGATAAAGAGTTTGATTAAAAAATAGGATTAAGCTGCTTGTATACTCATGTCTGCACATGTTGTCAGAATAATTAGCTGAAAAAGGAAGAATTTAGTTATTCAAGGAAATGCAAAAAGTCTTTTGACTCATTGCCAAGTTTTTCTACTGTGTGTAGACACAAGCTCTGATCTTTCTAGCATTTATACAAAAGTGTTGTAAATACATTTGCTATGGAATGGTTGACTATAACTCAAGCTTTTGCACATATACACACATATTCTCTCTTTTTTTTTTTTTCCTGAAAGGAGGGGTCAAACTCTGAGTTTTGAAAAAATTTCTTGGCCACAGTAATAGAAATATATGGGAACAGAACACTTTGCTTTATGCTCAGAAGCACGATTTTACATTTTTTGATTGAAAACTAAACACTGGCAGTTCACAGGATGAAAATAATCAGGAGCTGGTCAGAGAGGCAAGCCCTGTGAGCCACTCACACGGGACACATTTTAGCTCGTCATGTGTCTTAACAGTTACAGACTCCAAAGATCTTCGTTCAAAATTCCTTGTGTAAGTAACAGTAAATCACTGTAAAAATCAAAGCAATCGTTCTTTCTCTGTTACTGATAGGCAGCATTAAGCTATAAGTCTGAGAAAATGAGAACTAATCTACTGAAATCATCACTGAGTTCATTTAATATCTAGATACTGGAGGCTTTCGCATTAAACCAATCATTAGAAAACAGCCCATTACACTGCTAAGATCCTACCGTGAGAGATAATAACCCTGAAGAACCTCCTGAAAAGGACCTCACAGTCTTTTTTTTCCTCTTCCCTCCTGCTAGTGAGTGTCTGACATGCTTGTATTTCATCATATCTTTTCTCTAAGTTACAGAAGCCCTGGGCACCAGGGTCTTAGGTGTGACATTGATTAGAAGAGCAACACTTGCCATCCCAGAAATGGCTAACTTGGCAGTGGCAGTGCTATTTCGAGTTCTTGCTAAATTACAAACAGTTAAAACAACATTTATACTAAACAAAGGCAAGGGAAAGTCATTTGATTAAACGACTATGTTATTATGGGGTCTGGTTAATGAATACAATAAGTAAAGTAACAAACTAATTTTCAACAAAATATTTGCCTTGTTTTCATTCACTTTGAATTAACTAAAATAAAATCTAGTTTTGATTTCAATTTTTGAACACTTGCTCTCAGACTTTCCTAAGGGAAATATTTCTGAAAGTGGAATAGAATTTATTCAGCAACATTAAAAACTGGGTTTTGGGGGAATGTCTACTATTGTAACTATTAATCTATGCATTTCCTTGTATAGCCACTCTTAAATCAGTGATGGATGAAACCTAATATTGCAAAACCAAATATTCTATAAATTTTTGGTACATCTCCAAATTAATGTTATAGGCACATTATCTTGGATAAATAATTTTAATGTTGCAAAACTAGCATATTCCTGTTCGTTTAATGCCAATAAAGATAACACAGTAATATCTAGTTTTTCTTCAACCATTAAGCTTATTCTTTGGGGTGAGGAGAGGCTCTAGTCTTCTCTTCTTCCCAGTGTTTTTGTTTATGCTGTTTAGGGGTCACCCATGTTGGCTCTTGAGTTCCAAACACACATTTCTGATGTCCCATTAACATCACATACCCACTGCTAGCAAAGCTGGGTTTAGAAGTCTATACATTGCTCGTCTTTCTGGATATATTTATTCTATTACTTGCTTCTGAGTCACAGAGAGTCAAATCATGTTAAATCTGTTGGACTCTTTAGCATTCCTCACTCTATTAAGATAATGTCAATGTTCAGCCACATACCCTCAGCCCATCCCAAGGAGGGTACTCACAGTCAGCTGCCAAACTTGCTGGCATTTGGGAATTCTCTGGTCATGGGCATAGTTTTGACCTAGGTATGTAGCAGGCTGGAAGTGCCAGGAAGGTGATTACTTGTAATTGAAACTAATATTTTTAAACTAACATTTAAAAATATATAAAATATACAGGCTGAAAATATGGAAGTTAGTCATCTAAAAAAAGGTTTTTGGTGATTTTGCAGAAACTACATAATCACAGTTTTATATACTCAGCTACTGATTTATGGGAATATCAGAGACAAACTTGCAAAACATCTGTAAGGAAATGCAAAGAAATTTCAAAGTGTCCTCATAGGGCTAGCATAAAACATACATTTCTTTTATCATATTGCCCATTCTTCCAAGGAAGCTGTGGCAATCCCTGCCTTAAACAAATCATACAAATTACATTTCTTGCCACATAAATCTAGTGAATGGGTCCCCTGTCTACCTCGTTCTCTTACCGGGGAATCATCTGCCAGTCATTTGGTTTCATGCCACCTTTGTTATGAGCTTGCTACTTTCTATGTGGCTTCTCTGTGACCAGTTAGGAATTTTTCCCTAAGCAATAAAGCAAGGCCATGACTAAAATCATGATGAAGCACCAGGAGTGCAGAGAAGAGAAGCGCACTGGAACTCGATCTGGAGCGCCCGACACAGACATCTAGCCCAGAAGACTTTAAATTTCCTACATCGCAGACAGTGCTGAAAGAGTTCTGCGCCCCTGGTCGAAAGGCTCCTGTGGCCCAGGGAGGGAGTTTGAGAGGAACCTCTTGTAAATTGTTGCCAGGGAGAGAATGCTAAAAGAACGTGCACCCTGATCACTTCTCTCACCGTTGGCGCTTTATTAATCCACAAAGTTTAGATATGTTCAGAAACTGCTGCTCTGTTCCTGAAACCAATGCAGTGTCTTTACATGTAATAACTTCTTTAGTCCACACAACGTATTGGGTGGGTTTAATAGATGAGGAAATGGAGATTGAGAAGTTTAAGGTGACTGCTATTCAAACAGTCTATAAAATAAATGAAAGAATATACTTTGGAGCTGTGTAGACAATAATACGAAGACCTCTCTCTTTCTTCCTTGGACACAACACACAAAAGGTGGCTTTTTTGTGGCAGTCTTGGGCCCAGTAAATAGTTGCTCTGAATGTCTCTATAACTAAGTGTAGTCCAGGAAATGTTTCAATACTTAGAAATAATATCATGCATCATAAAATTTACTGTATATTAGCAGAAATCCTTGGTAAATAGAAGACGGTCGGAAATTATCTAGAGTATGTGACGACATTTGACTTTTTATTTCCTCATAAGTAAACTGAAATAGCAATATAAAATACACCAATTGTAATCAATACTTACCTTTTATAACCTGTGCTATTCACAAAATAAATCAGAAATGAAGTTATTGCGTCAAAGGTAACTAGCCCAGCACTGCCACATTCAGGGAACTTAGGATGGCCAAAGGAATACTCCTTTCCACTCCAGATGCCTCTTCATCTTCCCTGAATCTCCAGTTGACCTTTTGCCCACCTTCTCAACCCATTCTCCTGGCTTTTACCACTGCTGGCACAGATGAAGGGCTGGAGGTGTGCTGAAAAAATACTTAGAGAACCTCTGCAGGATTGTTGTCCTCTCAGAAGAAAATTGCATTATTTTCACTCCTTTGTCCTTTGCTTTACTTCCCAATGTCTATCCTATTTTCCAATATTGAGTTTCATAACCCTCTGGAAGATTTGGTTCTCTCCATCCTCTTCATTAGACTAATATTTTCCAAAGGACAGAGAAAAGACTTGGCTGCAAGATTTTGTTTTCCTATCCTGCAAAACTCACTTAGCAAGGAAATTCTAAAGACCTGGTTATAACCTTGAAATTGAAGAAGGACAAATTAATAGAGAGTACAAATACACTGACCTGTTTTTCTTTATTCATGACAATAAAGTTGCTTGAAAATTCCACATTCAAAAATCTAAAAAGAAAGGTCTGTTTTGTCTTTCTTTTTTCATGGTTAGGTACATTATATTCTGTATAATTAGGTAGTTAAAAGGAATAAATACTAGGAAATGGAGATCTCAATTAAGGGTACTCCTTTATTTTTAATTAACTATGTCCTTAAAAGGAGCTCTTAAATGCAGTCATTATTCTTTGTTTAATGGTGAGATTTAAAGAATTTAAAAGTAGCCATAGATCAAAATGGAGATGCTTGCATGCCACTCCCCTCCTTCAACTGGAGTGAAATTATGAGAAAAAAATTGTGGATTTAATAATTAAATGTGGTATTAATTCTTTGTAAAAATGATTCCCAGAATAATACATTTTTTATTCTTTGTTTTGAATATTTGGCCCTGTTCTTTTTTTAATCTGCACCTAAGGATATTTTTAAAAATTAGTTTTAGAGAAAGAGGGGGCAAGGGAGAGAGAGAGAGAGAGAGGAGAAACATCAAGTGGTTGCCTCTTGTATGCACCTCAGCAGGGGATCGAACGTGCAACCTTTTGGTGTATGTGATGAAGCTCCGACCAACGGAGCCACCTGCTCTGGGAAGCCCTTTTCTTTTGTGTACTATTAGCTGTGGCTTTAGGAATGCAGGCATTTGTTCTTTCCATTTTCACAATATTCTAATGTTTAGAGAAACTGAGTTAGAATCACTGCTTTCAAGAATGAGGCTTCTCTTTATGTAAGAAAAAAGTTAAGTAGATAAATAGCAGGGGGTATTTGCCCAAGCTTTATTATAATAAAAAAATAATAGAACATGGGATTTCTGGAAAGTTCTTGACAATATTACTTAAGTTTTAAAGGATCATTCTAACAGAAAAGCTCTAAAATTAATGAAAAAATACAAAATTCTAGTTATAAAGTACTTCCATACTTCCAGATTCTTACTGCTTATCTCTGCCATCAATGTTTTATAAGAGTTAGCTGGGAAAATGGACCTTGATTTCTATCTTCAGTTATAATATTTTAGAAAGTGGCCATCAGCGAGTAATTAGAGAAAGGCTGCCTTCAGAATAATACTAATCAACTTTGTGTTTTCTTCCATAACATCACCAAGGTATGAAGATGACATGGGATAGCCATTAGGAGCAAGAACATGTCTTGTTTAATCTAAAAGCAAAAGCAAAGTGCCCTCTTAGTGCAGTGGGTAGCATGTAAATGTCATAAAAGCAAGGATAAGCTTACTGACGGTGGAAAAGCCAGTTTAACCAACTCAAATTTTCTGTCTCATTTTAACATCACCTAGCTTTGAAATCATGTGCTTAAAACCCCATTTTGATCATTTCTAGTATTTCCAAGTTTGCATTTTATCATCTGAAATTTGGAAGTGTAGAAGCTAATCCTAAGAGAAAGTGAAGCAAATTCCTAACCTTAGAAATAAATCCAACTATTTGAATATATATATATATTTTATTCTATGGGACTGCATTATTTGTTTGGTTTTTCTCTTCTTACTACAGTCTAATCCTTGCATCGATCTTTGATTGAAATGTTAAAATTGGCATGAGTTTTTTTTTCAATCTTGATATTTAGAAAGGGTACAGAATTATAAAGATAGGCATTGGATTAACACCCTGTCTTCACAAAATAAAATTTCTAGGTGTAAGAAATATAGTATGTGAAATCATGTAATAGGGTTGAACATTTATATTTTTATACTTATCTGTTCAAATAAAAGTATTTCTTTGCTTTCAATAATTTATCTGATTTTACGTACAATGCCTTGACTTTGTAGGGGAAAACAAAGCTCTCATGTCTTCCCTTCCCCATTTCAGTAAGTGAATTTATCATGTAACCAAAAGCAGGTCTGGCTGCCCGCCTCTGTGAAAGTCAGTGCCTGAGAGGCAGGTGCTGATGTAAAGGAAAGTGGTTTATTTTTACATGCGGGCAACCTGGAAGACGGGGGACTCACAATTCGAAGCCCATCTCCCTGGGAAGATGGGAGACTCTTGTCTCAAAGCCCATCTCCCTGGGAAGACAGGGGACTCATGTCTCAAAGCCCACCTCCCCCTCTCAGTGGAGGCAGAGGTTTTTATAAGGAGGGAGAGAGGAACAGAACAAAGAGATCGAGGGAGGGAGTTGAAAAGTTCTCTGCAGGCAGACTAGCAAAGTCCACTCTGATAAGGTAAGTGATGGTCTGGTGTGCATTGTCCTGGTTTAGTCATCCTGGCTTCACGTCATCCTAGCTCCACGGTCAAAGGTCAGCAAATCTCCGGGAGCTGGGATGCCTAAGGGTCAGAGTCTGTATCTTTTGAAGTTGGTTTCTAGGATTCTTCTATGAACATACTCTTCATCTACAAGCTACATGTTAGTCAGAGCCAGCACTTACAGGCACAATGTCGAAGGAATGATGGGGTGGGTTACAATTTCCCACTATTACAGCAATACAGGAAACATTCAAATTCAGCCGCTTAAAGAATTTTAACTTAGGTAACTCGGTAACTAATTCTTTTGGATAGGATTCGCTATTTCAAAAATAAATTTGTCATCCCAGGCTGTTTGCCAGGATGTTGTCTGGCCCATATGATGTGGGGGTTATGTGATCGCCTGGTAGTGTCAGGAGACCCGGCCTGTGGAAGCAAGCGTTTTGTCAGATCTCTGCTATGGAGTGACTGCTCCTGTCTAGTCCTTGAGTTAGTGACTGCTGTGGTGGATCCATGGGCATTTGTGCTGTTGAAAGATAAACTAAGGTGTACTAACAATTTTGAGTTTATTTGAGCAAAAATTGATTCTTATCAGGCAGCACCAAACAGGAAGAGGCTAGGATGCTCCACTGACATGAGCTGGGCCGGGGGGTAGGGGGTGGGGGTGGGGGTGGGGGAGACTTTTATAGAAAAAAGGCAGAAGCAAAATAAGAAAATTATTAATTGGCTATAGCTAAAGCCTAGTTAGACAGGTATTTGTGATCTGTTGTCCTAGGGTTTCAATTCTGTAACCTGGAGGCATTTATAGGCTTAGGTTTCAGGTTGCTTCTATAGGCGCCATGGCACTCCAGTGCCACCTCAGGGCAATGGCCTCCGTGTTTAGTTAACTTAACAGGGCATTATGCTGAAATTTACTGTTGGAGTGATGCTTCCCATTTTTATCACCAATCATGGAGTCTCTACATATTTCATTCTCTTGACCCCAATCCCTCCTGCTTCTGCTAATCTACCACATCACTTTGCCAGGGTGCAACAAATATACTGACACCCCCTCCATAGCTCCCACAGCTGGTGGCCATCTTTAGGCTACCCCTCTAACTACTTCTGTCTTCCAGTACTACATGATCCTGACATGTCGTTGAATATGAACACATGCAAGGCTTTCCCTAGAGTGGGCATAAGCAAACTACTGTCAGAGACCACATCCTTCTGTTACTTAATATTATAAAGAAAGTTTTATCGGAACACAGCCACACATACTCATTTGTGTACTGTCTGTGGCTGCTTTCACGATTCAAGGGCAGAGCAGAAGAGTTGCAACAGAGATGATATAGGCCACTAAGCCTAAAGTATTTAATACCTGGGTTTTTATAGAAAAGCTTTGTTTACTCATGCCCTAGAGGCTTGCAGCCTTCTTAGAGTACCCTGGGTAAGTATGTCGCTGTTTTCTCTCCTTCTCTCCTGTTTTCAAGATCCACCATTCCTAGCAGGGATTTTCCAGAAAGAAAAAAAAAAATGAGGACATAGCTTGCCTTCCCTAACCATCCTCCTGTCTCCTCTGTTTAACATTTCAGGGGACTTGGGGTGGGGGTGGGCAGGCATTCCCTTCTTGCCTGCTGGGCATTCCCTTAAATCAGTATCTCCTTTCTGTAACGGTGTGCATTCTGCTTCCTGTCTTGGAATCCTAGTGGCAGGCAGGTGTTGGGAGGGAGAAATAAGTTTACAGAGAGGAGAATGTAAGTCAGGAGATGTTCAGCAATCATTGGACTTGCTACACATGACCTGCTTTTATTTTCCTACTGTGTAAATACATTCCAATAACTAGGAACTTGGAAGAGTAGATTGTTACTTTGTTTTTCCCAGAAATGCCAAAATATTCACTTGAGTTCTTTTCTCAAATAAATTAAGTAAAATATCATAATTATAATTTAGATAAGTGGAAAATAAATCAGAAAGACATGTTAAGATTAATATTGTGATATCAGCAACCATGTGGAATGTTCACATTGTGTTTCTACTGCACATAGAGTTCAATCTGCTCTTTTCTTTCTATTCTTACACATTTGGAGATATATATGTCTATTTTATCTCTGTTTCTATATACCAACTCTAAATTGTAGAATGCCTTACAAATGGAGAGTGGATATTCAATTACATTTGGGGTAATTTATATAGAATAATGTAATAGATCTCAGTGATGAGAAGATAGCAAATACTTTTGTTCATGACTGTTTTTAACTCTGAATATTAAGGAAATGTCTGAGTGAGGTTTTTCTAGTAGCCACAGTATGTACTTATTTTTCAGCTATAACTTAATGCTACAGTGAGGATCAAAACAAAAGTTTACAGTTCTGGGTCTAATCCAAATACTTTTTTATTACCTCTTTTGCTAAACATGGTCAGCTTTAACAGTGGAATTCTTAGGAATGTTGCATAGAATTAATATTTTAAAAGTCCATAATTTATGTTCTCCCATCAAACATACTTACATGTTACTGTACCTCTTATCAAAGTGGATTCACTGCTGTTTATATTATTATTGATGTGGGTAGGGTTTAGTTATAATTTTTATACCATAATTTATTCAAACAGCATCTTGTTTCTATGGTTGAAATTATGATATGAATGCTACCTGGTTTCCAGGATGTCCATGGGCTGGTCAAGAGCTGTTTTGTTAACCCAAATGTTGTGTGTGTGTGTCCTTCACGAAAGTTCAACTTAAAATACTTTTAAAATTAGGAGGGTTGTACACAGTAAGGGCTAATGTACAGCAAAATTACAGGAATTCTATGACCCCTGAATTCTATGCTCACTTGGCATATGTGTGCGTGCATGTATACACATGCGGGGAGTTACGAGAATAGCAGGAAATACTGGTGATGAGTGCCCAAGAGGCCCTGAAACAGAGGGTTCCCAGCCCCCCGCTCCTCTGTCTATCATTGTGCTTATCTAGCAAAAACACCAGCCTCTTTAAATCCAAACTTCTATCTACTTGCTACCTGCACCCAACTGACTGAATATAGCTGGGGAAAATATCCAACTTACGGGTCTCATTTTTAACTTATGACCATAAATCTCAAGTGAGACCTTGAGACTACTCAGCAAAACTGTTACTTGTTACAGGATAAATTGAAGATTGGCTAACTGCAGAAGGTGCTTGATGTTCGAGTGGAGGGTATCCAGTGGTCACATGGTGGGCAAGACTTGGGCAGGAGCACAAATTGCTCAACCACAGGGACTGAAGAGTGGGTGGAGGTTCATTCACTCTCTTACTTCCAAGGAAAACTTATTTCCCCCATTCTCACCTCATTTCTAACCTCTACTCACTCTTTCCACTTCAAAGCTGAGCTGAGATTTTCCTGAGAATGGGGCTGGTTTTAGGTTACACTGGGGAAGCTCCCAAAGATATTAGCACCCTGTATCAACCTATACATTTAATTAATACATTTCTATTTATTTAGAATAACGTTTCCACTGTAAGAACTATAGCTGCACAGAATTACACCCAGTGTGTAATATGTGCATCTCATCAAAAGCTCTGATACCCCAGGCCCCTCTCCAACGGTAATAATGGCTCTGATGCGGTCTACTCACATGCTCAGGCTTTCACACATTCCGTTTTATCCTGAACCATCCGTCTCTCTGGAAATAAGTCCAGATAATGAGAAGTGCAAAGCTCTTTTTACTAGCTCTCTGATGAGGTTTTGCATGTTCAGGTGAATCATTCTGATGTCTGGCCCCTGGCAATGGTGAAGAAATCAAGGAAAGACAGCTTCTGAAAATGTCCTGGCAACTCTCAGTCCCTGCCAGGTATATAGTCTGCTCTGAGAGCACTGAGTGAGGAACTCGGACTTTCCTCCTTGACTTTAATTTCCTCCTATAAGTATAAATGATGTCTTTCATTTAAAACTTGTTTACTTCTTGTATATTTCTCTTTGACCTCCTTCGACTAGAAAGTGAGAGGTGGGGAGCATGAAAGAAATAAAACTGAAAAACAAAGTATGTGACAAGAACCAAATTACAGGTAACACAATAGCATCAATAACATTGATGAGAAATGAGGACATATTTTGCTTTAAAAACTAAAGAGGAGGAAATTTCATTATTGAAATAGTTCATACCCATGGCTGTTACTGTGTGTACTGTAAATTTAAGAAACATTCAAGCCTGTAGAGAGCTGTTATAAGCTTACCTGAGCCAAACCGATGACAACTGCTGGGAAGAAAGATCTTAACAGATTGAGGAAATGCTCCAGAGAATGGCAGTTTTCAGCTTATTTTATAAATTGCAATCAAAGGAGGAAGCATAAGGATGGTCACGTGAAATCCACTGGTGGCAGATTAGGGAGGTGGGAGCAAACAAAGCGAGGAAATCACTGAGATTGGATAAAGAGTAAAATGGCGAGACACATACTGCTTTTACATTGGTGGGTATAGGATAGTTAATAATTAACATTTATGGCACATAGAGATGGCATGGGGGAACAAGTTAACAATGAAGGGTTCCGTGGTCTCCAGCTCTGGTGCAGCGACTATGCCCTGAAGTGTCTGAAAAAAGAGATTACTCTGACATTCCGGGAATATGTTATCATAGATGCAGAAAAAGCCATCTTCGACTGGCTCACTTTAGATAAAGATTGACCTTTGTCAAGGTACGAACACTTCGTTATAGCTTTGTATATTAGTTAGCATTCTCTGGAGAAACAGTACTAAGAGGGATATAAATACAATTTCAGCCCAATTCAGTTGATTCATCACTACAACTTCAAGTACCTTTGCTAAGTGAGGAGAAGACAGTGAGGCAGAGGCAGGAAAATAAACGTGGGGGTGGGGACAGAGTCATTTGTGATGACACTTATTAACTTTTGATGTTATACATATGAGAACCCCAGATGCTAGATTGTTTTTATGACTTAAATAACTTTAGATTAAAAGGTTTTGGGTATTTCAAACTCTACTACATGCCCTAGTAGAATGTAAGACAAAAATTCCATTCAGTGATGATTTTCGATGTTCATATATTTAGGAATTAGCTCACATGATTATAGAGGCTGAGAAGTCCCATGATGTCATGATCTGCCGTCTGCAATCTGGAAACCCAGGAATGTTAGTGGTGTAGCTCTAGTCTGAGTCGAAAGGCCTGAGAATCAGGAGCACTGATGGTATGAGTCCCAGCCCGAGGGCAGGACATGACCACTATTCCAGCTTGAGCAGTCAGGCAGAGGGGAGAGACAGGGAGAGGCAGGGAGAGAGAACTGCTCTCCCGAGGTCCTCTGTGGACTGGATGACACACACTTACACTGGGGAGGGCAATCAGCCTTACCGGTCTGTGGATTCAAATACTAATCTCTTCCAGAGACACTCTCACGGGCACAACCACAAATAATGTTTTTCTGGATATCCAGGCACTCTTGTGGCTTAGTTAAATTAAGCGTAAAGTTAGCCATAATACTTTGCAACTTAAGATGGAATGAGAAGGCTTTGTTAAGGAACGAGACAGAAATAAATAGTAATATTGATTAGGACTTATTCAATTACAAGCAACAGGAACACAGTTTGAACTCTAATAAATACAACAAAATAATTCAAACTAAATAAAACTAAAAGATTTATTGAAAAAAAAAAAAAAAACAACCCTGGAGGGTACATGAAGAAATAGATTTTAAGGCCCTGGCTGGGTAGCTCAGTTGCTTAGAGTGTCTTTCCAATATGCCAAGGTTGCGGGTTTGATTCCCCTGGTCAGGGCACATACAAGAATCAATCAATGAATGCTTAAATAAGTGGAACAACAAATTGATGTTCCCCTCCCATTCTTCCTCTCTTTTTCTGAAGTCAATAAATAAAAAAAGAAAAGAAAAAGAAATAGAAACAGATTTTGAAAGCAGAAAAGTCCTGCCATCTCCATAGACTCAAAGTAAGAAGTTTATGCAACAAGGGTCCTCTCTTCGCATCTCATCACTCCTTTTCCCCCAGTGCCACCTTCATTCCATCAGGCCTCTTTGCTGGGTAAGAGTGGTGGCCTCGAGCATCACTGAGGTTTTGTCCTTTTAGTGAACATCTGAGAAGAAGAAGGTCTTTTCCATCAACAGCAACAGAAAATTCAGCAGGGAAGGATTCCATTTTGCCTGGTCTATGTCCCTTGCCCACCACTTGTCTGTGTGTGGACTGAACAGCGAGGTGCTATCATTGGCAGCCTTGTTCATATAGCTCATACGTCTCCACCACAGATTATCTGGAGAATGGGAATGCCTGGTGCTGCAGAAGTGTCATCATTTGTTTACAAGTAACTTCCTCTTGCCTGTAGCCAGGTAACACTGTATGGGTGGAACAAACTTCTTTCTGTATGTGCAATGGTTTAGAGAGAGGAGAAGGAAAGAATGGCAAGGAGGAAGGAAAGAGGGGGAGAGAGAGAGAAAGAAGACAGTGAGACAATACCAATAAATGGAGGGGAGAGAAGGAGAAAACAGGAAAAAACAAAACTATAAGGGTCTCTGTGGAGGCAAAGAAAGAAACGGTGGGGATGGAAAGAATGTGAGTTGTTGACAAATTCAAGATACAGGCCTGCTTCAGAGCTTGGGGTCTGTGGAAAGTTTTTACTCCACTTTGAAAAACAAGGCTTTAGATGAAAAGCATTGCTTATTTGGAAGAACAGGAATGAGATTTTACTAAAATCATTTCTGAATATTGCTGCCTGACTAGATAAAATCGAAAATGGTTAAGTGTTTTATAATGTGTAATGAAATGTGCCCTGAATGCAACCCTTTCAGCACAGTCTATTTCTCAATTATGAAAAGCAAAACACCAAGTACATTTTGTACCCTTGGCTTTAAAACCACACATGAAAGAGGGAGAAATGGCCTGAGGCCACGTAAAACCATGACAACATATAAATCAGTCATCCCTCTCCAATTTAAATCAATCATAAGATCAACAAAACCATTCAAAGGGGTTGAGATCATGCATCACTAATTGACTTAATTTCCACCTGTCTAATGGGTTCCTTAGGAAGATGCTAGACATATACTTGCTGAGTGGTTAATGTGAACTGAGTTTTCCTATCTATAAATGTGTTGTTTCATAGCACGGAGACTGGAAATCTGTGTGACATTTAGCTTTATTGACATTTTGACAATGAAATATTTATGTACAAATGTACTTTGGAACATATTGCAGCAAGATTTTTGGCAGGGTGCTCCTTTTCAAATATCAAGCTTAATCTCACCACAAGTTTTGCATCACAACAGTGCAGCAAAAACATGGGCACTGTTTCCTTATAACTGATTATATGACTCCCCAAAATTACCATCTGTGCCTATTATTTGTAGGTCTGATAATGTCTTTTGTTCTCCTAAATGATTGTGCATTCCTTGAAAGCAGGGTGAATATTTTATTTTTCAGATACTTAAAAATTTCTTAGCACAGATCTAAGTATATGGCATTTGTTTAATCCATGTGTTGACTTTATGTGGTTTACCCTACCTTAACATGGTTGTCCTCAAGATGGTGTGGCTCAGCCTACAAAGTGATTTCCTTTCAGAATTTCAGACGCTCAAACCCCTCTGTCCTTAACATTCCTTCCAAACCACCAATAAACTATCTCCTGACTCTAATCTGGGCCAAAGCCTTGAGAAAGGCATATACATATGTATGTTATTGTTTGTTCTTTCTTCTTCTATCTCTTTTTCCCTTTTTTGTTTATATGACCATAAATTGTATTTTGTTTTATTTTGTTTTTTTGTGCTGAATCACTGAGACTTTTCATTATGTTCTTAGAAAGATGTGCTTTTTATGGCTTGCTACTTTCTCATTGCCACATCCTTATTCCTGAACCCAGGCGCATGGCTCTGCAGCGTATTTTTCACATTCAATTTGGTAAAGCAAGTCACACGCCTGGGCCCAGAAATCAGGGTGGGTGATGCTATAGACTGAATTATGTTCCCTGAAAATTCATGTGTGGAACGCCTAACCCCCAATGTGACTGCATTGGAAGATAGGGCCTTTAAGGAGATAATTCAAGTTAAATGAGGTCATTGGGGTGAGACCTGGCCTAATCTAATATTCCTGGTGGCCTTATAAGAAGAGAAAGAGACACCAGGGATACACAATGAAAGGAAAGGTCTTTGCAAGGGCACAGTGAGAAGACAGCCATCCACAAGCCAAGGAGAGAGGCCTCAGGTAAAACCAAACCTGCCAACACCTTGATCTTGGACTTCCAGCCTCCAGAACTGTGAGAAATAAGTTTCAATTATTTAAGCCTCCCAGTCTATGGTATTTTGATATGGCAGTCCTAGCAGACTAGTACAGGTGGGATCAACAAAATTTCAGAGCAAGGATATAGATAGGCCACTAATGCCATCAATCTGTAATAGAGATCTATAAAGGTTGTTTTTAGAATATACCTTTCAGTATAACATAATATGAAGTATAATATACATGCAGAAAGGTGGGCAAATCATGAGTGTAAAGTATGATATGATTCCAAAGTGAACTCACACACGTAGTCACCATCAAAATCGAAATATAGAATACTATGATCTGTGTGTGTGTATGTTTTGAGAAAGCAATCAATTCATGTTTTTTCTTTATGATTACCCAGTAAATTCAGCAAAACTTACTAGAAAGTTGTGTGTTATCATTCTTCATGCCAACTTTGCTATAAATCAAGTTCTAACTTGATACTGTTCTTTCTGGATTGCACCTTCTGTTCTATTGCTCTGTTTGTGCCAGTCCTACATAGTCTTAATTACTGTAGCCTTACCAATGTATTTTCTCCAAGACTGCCTTAGGTGTCCACGCTTCTCTGCTTTTTTATAGATATTTGGGAATCAGCATGTAATTTCCAAAAAAAAAAAAAAATAGCTTGGATTTTGTTTGGGGTGTTACTGAATCCATAAATTAGAAGAGGCAAAATATCTTTACAATACTGAGTTTTCTGATTCATAAATGTTTTATCTTTTCATTTATTTATGTCTTAATTTTACTCAGTATTTTAAACTTTATGTGTAGAGGTCTTATAGATCTTTCATTGTTTTTTCCTAGATATTTCATAGTTTCATACTGTTTGAAGTGATACATTTAAAAATTTAAATTACCTATAGATTCTTGGATTTTTCTAAGAGCATGAAATAAATGACAAGTTATGTTTGGTTGGTTGGTTTTTGTATTATCACATAGTCTAGATCCTTCAGTATAATATTGAGTGAAAGGAATAATAGTGGTCAGAGATGTTTCACTCACAATCGCAGGAGGCGAGCTATTAAAAGGTCACCATCAGGTCATTAAATATGATTTGTTGTTGGTTTAGTAGATAGCCTTTATACATAAATAAACTCTTTCCATACTTTGATAATAGTTTTTGTCATGAGTGAATTTTGTTAAATGATTCTTAAATTTACTGACCTTTATTGACATAATTATATCATTTTGAATACTCTAATGAGATGATATATTGATTAACAATGTAAATATTAACTACCTCTAATCCTTGGAATAAAATCCCCATGAAAATGAGATACTATACTATTTATATTTTGTTGGGTTTGCTCTGATAACATGTCAAAAATTTATATTCATAAAAAAACTCATGAGAATAAAGATAGCTTATTGCATGTACCCATATTTCTGCCCCTTCCAGTTTTATTTATTTCCTGATGTTCCAAGATTCTTTCTTTTATCATTTACTTTCTGTTTAAAGAATTCTTTTTAGCCATTTTTTTTTCCTAGTTGGATTCATATGACTTAATTCTTATTTTACTAGTGTTTTGCAGTGAGTTTGTGGAGTAAAGACAGGAACAGAAAGGGAAGGGAAGAATAGAAAAGTATCTTTCAAGTTCCTTAACCACTGAAGCATGTCCTAAGATAAGGAAGTTCAGTAAAAACATTATGTCCTTATCACCACAGAGCCCTTCACAGAGATGTGTGACAGAAACATGGCAACTCTTTTCCTCTGGTGGAAGTGACTCCGACCGAGAATCCTGCATCAGACTTGGCACATGTGGCAGACCAGGCAGTGCCACTGCTGCACAGCTGGGCAGGTGAAAAGCTGATGCTCCAGAACCTACTTGCTGGCATGCGAATAGGAGCATGTGTGCCCCTTCGCTGGTCTGAATATGTCCCTCTCCAGGGGGGAAGGGATTGCCTCCCAATCATATAGCAATGGGAAAACTGCTGGGCAAGACTTAGAAAAGAGAAAGATTTCTTTTTCATATATGCTTGTGGTGTTGATTGACCAGACTAATTTCTTTTACTTTTGGGCAGTAAAACTGTGTCCTGATGATAAAGTAATGTATCCTTAGCACTCTTAAAAGACATAGGAGAGTGAAAACAAAGCCTCTTTGTGGATTCTGTCTAAGTGTATGGGCATGAAAAAGCCAATTCTATATCATCACAAATGAACTGACACAGAAAAATGAGACCTTGGCTTTTTCCATCCATACAGATACTTACCTGTTCTAGTTTATACTACTATTAAATCTGATGTCAGTTTAATCACAGCTTGGGGTAACTATGACTGTGCTCCTAAAGTTAAGGTGAAAAGCTACATTCCTAATGAAGCAGTTTTTCCCCCTAGTTAAATGGATTTGAATAAACTTAAAGCCTAAAATCCAGGGCATTTTCATTATTTTGTTTGTTGGGGGCAACCCTTCAAACACATCACTGCCATTTTTTTGAACTACAGACCTGCAAGATATGAAATGGCCAGGGAGAAGTCATTACATGAATTATAGGAGTGATCAACATGCAACTAATTCTACTCATTGAGCAAAAAAAGCTAAGGGGGGGGGCAAGTTCTGAGAAAAACCTAAATGTGTTTACAAGGGAAGAATACTACACTAGTCTATTTTTTCTTTTTCCTGAATGAAAGAAAAGAATATATGGAATTGAGGATGGGTGGGTAGAGTGAAAGTGACCATTAAACAGACACCTATCATTTGTGAAACCGTTCTATTTGAGTGGCATCAGGTGTGGACCACTGGTTTATCTTTGTCAGTGATTTCATATTTTAAGTATCCAGTGAGATTATATAGCTGGTAATGGCTGGGCATCATTAGTGAATATAGGTTTTAATGTCAATTCACAGCAATTGACAATGATCACAGATTTAACACCTTGGTTTATATTCCACCTGTACCTGAATTACCTACTGCTGTGCAGCCTCAGCTTTGGGTGAGAAAGCTGTATTCTTAGATAACTTCTCTGTGATTGCTAGGACTGCAGTTTGTTCTGACATAAAGCGTGGCTTTCTTATTACAGAAAGTAAATATTCATGCTAAATATGAGACTGAAGCTTTGAAGAAGTGATAACAGGTGTTCTGGTTCCGGAATAGGCTGTTTAACAAGTCAACTGCATATTCTTCTCTCCTAAGCATTAACCTGTTTTTAAGCAACAGAATTATATTTTTTTGGCTTGAAATGGTGCTTTCTTCTACATTTGATATCTCGGTTTTCTTAGTAGATATTATTACCCCCTCCAATATTTCTTCAAAACTTTCACCTTCGTGGGAGATTTTCTTAGAGGTCACTAATGTTCTGCCTCCAGCTGGTGCAACTTTGTGAACACGTTAAGCTGCCATTGAGGCCCCGCAGCTGCTCGTTGTTGGTGCGGGTGATCAAAAGAAAGCGTTAGTGCACGCAGCTGCCTGGCTCACGTGCAAGCCCATAGGACGCCCGCAGGCAGCGAGACACTGGCTGAGTGATGCAGCCCAGTTGCAGGTGGCCAGGAAGGTCACATTGCAGTGCGATAGCGAAAGCGACAGCGACAGCGAATGGAAGCTGCCCACACCGTGGGTCCCGAAGAGGCGCGAGTACAGGCGAAAGCCCTCGGGGAACACCTTGAGGTAGGAAAAGGTGGCGTACAGGCCATGCTCAGAGCCACAACTTTGGGTGCAGGGACCAGGCTTGGTTGTGGCCGCAGCTGGAGATGCGCTGAGGAGGCGCGCCAGGCCGGGGAGGGACATTCTTCAATGGCAGGTCTTCTAATTTTCCTTTGTCTGAGATTGCTTTCATTTCCCTTTGTCGCTGGAAGACAGTTTCATTGGAACGCAGTGTTTGTACTCTTCTTTCTTCCAGGATTGTACTAGTTAGCAACTGCTGTGAGCCACTCTAAAAATCAGTTACTTCGAATTACCAATATTTATGTAGTTATTATTCTGTAGGTTTGTAATTTAGGCCGTACGCTGTTGAGGACTTTTGTTTCAGCTGGGTTTTCTAGTTTCTCCTAAATCAGATACAAGTAAGTAGACAGTTTTCTGAAGGTTGGGTGGCTGTACACCTGGGCATCTTTCCTGTTCTCATGTTACATGCATCTCAACCACTAAACATGTGGTAGGGAACAGTAAGAGAAAGAAGAAAACTTAAAAATTTTCATGACAGTTAGGCTTGGAACTGGCACAGTATGTTTTTAGTTGCGTTCCTTTGGCTAAAAGTGAGTCACAAATCCACCTTTATACAGGGGTGTGGGAAAAGCTTCCATCTTTGGACAGGAGAATGTATAGAGTCAAATTTGTGACTACAAGTGGGCACAAATGGGAGGACTGGAAAACTGGGAACATTTTCAAATCAGTCTACCACAAATAATCTTAAAACTTCAAATCTTGCCCGCCTTCGTTGGCCCTTGATGTTGTCAAAGAGATTTTTAAAAATTATTGTAAAATGATATATATTTTTTAAATGTTAAATTTATTGGAATGACATTGGTTAATAAAATTATATAGGTTTCAGTGTTAAAAAGTATTAAATCTATATTTTCTTCTTGTTAGAAAGGTTGGAATGATAATTTAATCCTCTAAAGTTGGAGGTAAAAGTCCCACAGCGATATTTTTAAAACATGAATTTTAAAGGGGGTTGTGTCAAAAATTCAGAAATAACAGAAGTAAAACCAATGAATCACTGAAGTAGTAATTAGTAAAAGTCTATTTTGCACATGGCAAAAGACAACTCACGAACTGGGAGCACCCAAGCCAAAACATGGCATGGGGCTCAGGGATTTATTGTTATAGAGCAGCTCATATAGTGAGAAAGCAGTGACAATTTATTCTTCACAGTGACTGGTTATTATATTAAAATTTTTTTTTAATGAAAGGGAATTGATTAGTGGTTACATCATATCAATCTTGGGAAACAGTTTAAGTTTTGCATATGACTTCCAGAGGCATAAACAAGAAATGACCCAGGTCAAGGTAGTCTTGCAGAATAAGCTAAATGAACTTTGCTTATATATATGACTAAATTGCATTTGTCTGCTCAGAGAATTTTCAGGGCTGGTCTCCATTTGTTTTTTATTTTAACAGTGGAAAGCCTATTTGCACTTCTGGAAAAGGTAGGCATCTCGTATACCACAAGAGTACATATTCTTGAAATAAAGTTCAAAACACTTTGGATTCCCTTTGTGTAGGATCAAAGTGAGAATTAAGATAATTTAACAACAGTTGCCTAATCAAGATTGAAATAGAGCAGTAACGGGAACATGGCAATCATTGTTTTTGAAAGAGAAATAGAATATATGTGAGGAATCAAGATGAAGCAATAGCTTTATGTCCAATATCATGACTAAACAGATGAACTTACATGTCAAGAACCATGGTAAATAGAAAGAAATTGGAAAGCTAGAGTTCTTTACAATGCTAAAGATCATGGTTTTTGCTATTGTAATGGAATTATTTTCTATGGTTAAAGAGCCACAATAAGACAAATCACACTTTTAACTCTACTCAGCTTGAATTTAACACAGTATTTTTCATGACCTTTCTCTGTTATAATATTTGACAAAGCAGTTTAATTCTTTAAAAGTAAATTAAAAGTCATTTTTCTTATTAGATTATCACAAATATACAACTTATGAAAATGTTTTTGAATTGTGTTTTAAATTAATCCCCAGTAAAGAAATATAGGACATTTGCTTTATGAATAATAATAAAAAACAAATATAAAAGTGTTTTAGTGCATACCTGGAGGAAAAATTTTTAAAAGTGTCAAGAGAACGTGGAAGTGGAATGTATTAAATAGAAAAACTAAAATCAATCCTACTATAATAATTATGACAAAGAGAGTAAATGGTCCAAACTTTTTTGCTTAATGGTAAAGAGCCTCAGGTTTGATTGTGTAAAACAAATGTAATTCAACATCATAGCATTTGCAAGCTAAAGATCTTGAAAAAACATTAATAACAATGAATGATATAACATATAATGAACTGAATTCAATTAAAATTAAGAGGAAGTATGGATGCCAAAAAACAAAACACAATAATAATAATCATTATGTAAAAACAAACAAGTCCTGATGTTGAATAATATAAAGTCAAAACATAGAAAACGAAAATTTCTATAAGCGAAAGAAATCATTGATACGATTATATATAATTGTATTGCCAGACTAAATAAAAATATTGACTCTGTGACTGGTCATGCGGATAAAATTTAAATAGGAACTTGCCATATAATAGCATCAAATTAATTTTAATTTAATTAAGTTGATATAAATAATTCAGCAAGAAGTATTAGAGAATCAGTAAGTATGTATTGCATTTTATGCACCATAGTCAATACAGTTTTCAACTGTTTGTGAATATTTACCCCCATGACTAAATATTATGTACTAGGCCACAAACAAAGGTTCAATAAATGTTTAAAAATATTGAAGTAAAATATAAGCCAGAACAAAGAAGAAACTCTGGTAAATAAATACATGGGGAAAGATGATGGAGTTGATTAAAGGAATCCTATTCCTTTTAATATTTTCTAAGATCATCTCTGATGGCCTGCATGAATTAAAATATAATTTTTAGAATAATGTAAAAGCACCAGTTTCCTTCACCGACAAATTTTAAAAAACTAAGCTACAATAAAGATTTCCAGTGGAGATTTTTATGAAATCTCTAATTTTAATGATACAATAAAAAGGAAAAATATATAAAGTTATTTATGTCTTAGTAGGGAGTAGTTACATACCATTTTGCAGGTGAAAAGTGAAATTGTGATCTTGATCTTTATAAAGAAAATATTAGAATCACAAAGAGCAGTGAGGAAGGGAGATATTGCCACAGAATTTAAAAGAAACATGTAGTTTTAATTTCAGTGACTATACGTCTTCATGACTACAAATGACTATGATTTTGATATTGAATCTCAATAACAAGGGAAAAATGTATTATCAAAAAGGTCTGTAAAATCTACCTGGTAATAGGAAAAGGTACAGTTTCTTATTTTAGTTGGGAATGAAAAAATATTTCTTTGTAATCATAACAATACAATTTCTATTTCTTAGTCTATGTTTGATATTCTATAAGACAATTTAGAGGTTTAGATATTTTTCTTCTCTGAATTATTCGGTCAAATGGTTCCTGTGTAAATACAATATATCTTGAGTAAAATTCAAAAAGGAAAAGTGGTTGTGCTAGTTGGTTCATATGGAATTTGGAAAAATGAGGTGGCTTGTTGAACTTGGGCTGGGAGGAGAGCAGACAGGAGGAGACTGTTTCCTCAGACCAGAGTTAAGAATCACATGGTAGGTTCCTTCTGTAGCTTTCCACTGGAGTAGGTAAATGGTCTTGATCTCCAATCACACCTGCCTTTGCATGTCATTTTAGTAGCTATCTGGTTAAGATCAAGTTTCTCCCACTTGCTTAGTTTTTTCCCTGCTCAATCATGGCTTTGTTCCTCACCCTCTACTTACTGCATTCCTTGCTAACCCAATTCAGGCTTCTGCTACAAGCAAGACACCAGGATTACAGCTAAAGTTTCATATATTTTTAGAATTTCCTGAGCCAGCTAAAGTTTTCAGGGTGATTGTTTTTCAGGTCAGTCTGAGGGCTTGAAGAATGTTGGCCATTGGTAACAAGGCCCGTGTGGAAGCAGAACACTGGCGACCTCATGCTCATTATTGTTTAGGGCAACTGCAGATGTGTGTATTCCTGTTATTCAGTTTTATTCAAGTGAGTGTTCATTTATTTCCTATTTTGGTAAATGCAAGTTCAAAATGAGAAATATGTGATAGCAAAACTAATGGAAGAAAACCCTGAAAGTATTCAGAAAAATAAATGTTATCCAAGTGTTCTATATTCATTAACCAATTATGATTTTCATATCAAATGCACTATCGTACTAAATGCGTATTTTTTTTTCAGAGCCTGACTTGTTAGCTCAACTGATTATCACAAAATTAAGTGTACACTTTCAGATTAATACACATCAACAACAAAAAAAATCTGGTTTGAATAAATTTGCATAAGGAAGATTAGCATACAAAGGGCTAGTGTTGCTTTGCAATACTCACTCTTAGTAAAGGCTTCATATGAGTAAGCCGTACCAGTACTGCTCTATACATTCATGAGGCAGTTAGTAGGGGATAGCCTGTAGCTTTGTGACATGTTGAATTCCAAGCCAGAGAAATGACTTTCTCAGTTGTGAGCTAAACCAAAGGCTACTGTTATACATTAGAAACCTTACTCTTTATCATGCTGTCCATGCCAAACCACCAGAAAAAGTGAGGGCAGATGATATAAAAGGCTTCTGTCTCTTCACCAAACCTGTGCACAGTTGCTGTATTCCTTCTCTGAAGCTCTAGCCCTTTCCATAATGGCTGTTGGCTGTGAAAAGCCTGGGTATGTATCTGCCACTATAGCGGATGCCCACGTTGACACTACCAGTCAGTACCAGAACCAAAATTCTAGTACTTGCGAAGTTGGGGCGTAGAGGGGTGGATGCTGCAGTCCCTAGAGCTATGATAAGTATTAGCTGAACTGCAGAGAAGGTTGATTTTGTGATTCAAGTTTACATATTGTTCCTCAAGATCTAGAACCAAGTCTAGTATGTCAAGCATTAGCTCAATTATCTAAGCCTGCAGCCTTACTCACCCCTTGACTCGCATTTCATTTTGGGAATAAACTAAAACTGCATCCATCTCTTTCCTTTCAGCTGAGGAAGGTCAGCTCAGGCCATAAAACTTACCTGCTTTCGTACCTTTTCTGTGGGTGTCGGTCATGCCTGACCATCCCTGATTCCCAGCAAAGGACACAAGGCTGGCTTGTTCGGGGGCCTCTGTAGCACAATAACAGAAACATGCACAAGTACATCTTAAAGTTTAACCTAACCTGGTATCTTATAAATTTTGTAATGTAAATATTATAATTGGCCAAGAGGTCTCACTGCTCAGAGTTTGTTCCTTTAACTGACTATTGCACCCAGATAAAGACATCAGTCAAGGCTGGAACCAGGGTTTCTTCTTCCGAGAACGTCTCCTCTTTACAGATTACTTTCAATTTCCTTAAGACAAAAATTCCTGTAATGACATTTGTCTTCACAACGATTATCCCCCAATTTTTTTTTTGAATCCTCACCCGAGAACAGTTCTTTATAGACTTTTTTAGAGAGAGAGGCACAGTGGTAGAGAGAGAGACAGACAGACAGACAGACAGACAGACAGACAGACATCAATGTGAGAGAGAAACATTGATTGGTTGCCTTCTTGTACATGACCTAACTGGGGATCAAATCCACACCTTGGGTATGTGCCCTGACTGGGAATTGAACTTGTGACCTTCCAGTCTACAGGATGACACTCCAATCAACTGAGCCACACCAGCCAGGGCTAAAACAATTATTCTCTAGAGGACTGATATTTGAGATAAGCAGAATTCCTATTTTTAATAAAATGATTTCTCTTCATTGTTTCCTTCTATTTCAAGAGCAAGTCAATTTTGTAATTTCATTTCCAAGTGTCTCTAGGGATACAGTGACCACTGTCAAGCAATTACCATAGTGATAAAAGTGTGGGACATTATCTAAGGTGAGATGATAGGTCTGCTAACTTCTGAAGCGAGCTTACAGGGTGGAGCAAAAGTAGGCTTACAGTTGTTTGTATAGAAAATAATGCAATAATTAATAAATAATAATACTAGAATAAACTATCTCACATGTGCACAACTGTATACTTCCATTTGCCCCACTCTGTATAAGGACAGTGAGTGTTCCCCAAATTATAATCTTAACTACATATCTGGTAATAGTAGGCAATAAATAAAAGGGGTAGAAATCATTTATTGAGATGGAGATAGAAACACATACTTTTGTTGTTTATGAAAATCC
Source organism: Mormoops blainvillei (assembly GCA_004026545.1). Classification (NCBI taxonomy): domain Eukaryota; kingdom Metazoa; phylum Chordata; class Mammalia; order Chiroptera; family Mormoopidae; genus Mormoops; species Mormoops blainvillei. The sequence continues at coordinate 52,214 of PVJD01008678.1, forward strand.
ACATATCTTGAATCAAAGGAGACTAGTAAGAAAACATATAACATTTTTAAGATTAGTGGAAATTGGAAGATTAAAAGGAAACAATATATGGCACTTCAAACCTAATATACAGTTTGGGCCTTTCCCACAGTTTGATGACTAGTGGGGCAAGTGGAAGAAGAACAAGAACTTTTTCTCGCCTCGAAGTAATTAAGCAGTAGCATTCTCCATGATGAACAGAATTTTGGACATGAATATCCTGTGTGCGGTGCAGCTAATCTGCGTTTTGGGGAGCTCACTGGGAGGGGAGCTGTACCAGGCAAGCTGGAGGTCCTTGTGTCTCCTCAGCCTGTGGTTACTCATCCTGGTCACGTGGCAGCACCTTGGGAACTGCCATATGCTCTCTGTCAAGTATTCTTGGAGTGTCATAGAGACAGCAATGGGTCACAGACGGCAGAGTGGTCTCAAACTAAGGCAGTGTGAAATGCAATGTTCCACATACTGTGGCTTTTCTTTGAATACCCTGCTCTGCCTTTTGTCCCCTTGTTCCTCCTCCCAGGCTCTCTGAACCATTATTTTCACCCCCTCCCCTGGCTAATTTAGTAGGTACTGCTTAATTGGCCACCCATGTACCTCTTCTTTCTCTTGAAAACTTCCCTGCCCTGCAATGTTCTAGACAAAATTTTGGCTGTACAAAATCCATACTTTTCCTTCTAGATCCCAATATTATATTTCAAATTGTGATGAATTAATGAATGCACAGGCAAATGTATTTAAATGTTAATGTGTGGCCATACTAGGTTATGACCTGTTTCAAACAAAGATTTTTTAGGAAAAAAAATAACTCAAAATAGGGCTGATAATTGAAGGGAACAAAGTAGGTGTGAGGTTGTATTTGTCTTGATGCAGGCTTTTGTGGAGCTTTCAAATCAGCAAAACAGGGAGACTCGTTTAGAGTGGCTTCTGTTTTCAACCTGGTCTGTTTCAGGGTATGAATGGGATACCCAGCCTGTTATGCCTCTGAGAAGCATTCGTTCTGTAATTGTCCAAGTTAAAGCAAATAGTACAGGACCCTGAAGAAAATAACCTCATTGTCCTTCTCTAGGGAACTATATGAGGTTTTGTACCAAACCTGTTTCAGATTTTGATTCAGTTTGTAGTTATTTTATACTTAATTTAGAAGATGGCTTTTCCCTCTCAGCAGTCACATCCCCATATTGTATAAAAGTTCTACTGTATTCTTTTTGATCCTAATGCTGCCAGTCAGACCAATAAAGCATTTTTAGTCTTTCCTGACCCAGGGGGTTGAGATGATATCATGCCCTTATAACCCAAGTTCAAACAGAGGGCCATCAGGGCCTCCCAGTGATCATCAGTTTCTGCTCTACCAACTGCAGCCACAAGATGGCAATGTGATGATTTAAATAAAACCAAAAGTTCAGAGCTTTGTTTTATTTACTTTAGGGGATTTTAAAGACAGTGGAATCCGCTTTAGCCAAATACTTAAGTTGACCTGGGAACTGTATCTCACAATGTATTAATGTCTGTGCTGTGGTTCAGGACAGACATTAGTCAGGACAGACATAAGTTCAGATGGTGACCTCCTGCCAGAGTGCTGCAGGCTGGGGCAATACATGATCCCGTAACACATCTTGCCTTTTCCTCTTCTCCTCTAATGTGTGTGCTTGAGTGTACTGGTTGATGCAGGTCCATACATTGAGCCTTTACATAGTGAGAAGAAAGTTTCAGATGACATTCCCTGGAACTGGGGAACAATAGCAGACATGTTGATTTTGCTTTTCTTCCTGTGAGATTGTTACCAGACAGGGGCCTGGCGCAGAGTGGGTCTGCCCAGGGCTGGCTGTGGTGAGTGGGTTCTTGACTTTGTGTAGAAAAGATTTCAGAACACAAGTTGAGGTGACTATGAGGATCCGTTTATTAAAGCCAGGGACAGTAAAACAAGGAAGGGTTTAGCATAGAAGCAACAGGAGAGCCTAGTCTGGGCTGCCTTAGCTCACTGGGAAGTCAGAGGAGAGGGGGCTCTAGCGACAGGTTCAGGGCATTAGCCTTAAACAAGCTGCCACGGCCCATTGCCTTGGAGTTTAGAAGACGGGCCTGTGAAGAAAGAAGTGGGGGGTAAGAAGAAAGGAAAGGGAATGGCGCAGGCTGCTCCCCAGAGGGAGAACACACGCCCTGCATCCTTCATCTTGAGGGTTTTCTCTCTGTCTTGCAGGTGGGAGTCTTCGGGGAGGCCTAAAGCGAGGGTTTCAGCAGAATACTCATCAATTCTTCAGGTGCGCCCATTAGGGTCCTGTGATTGGTTGGTCGCAGGACAGGGGGTCTTGAGTCACTGTAGTTGGTTCTGGTGTCACCCACCTGGCTTTTGCTGCTTTTCTAGACCTGGAGCTGAAATACAACTGAGACCTAAATGTTATCTCCAGGGAGGAAAGGCCAGGGGAGGAAATGTTACCCCGGGGTTGAGGTCCTTGTTTTCCCAGTTTGTCCCCTGCCAGGCACTCAGGCCCTCTACCCTGGTGGCCATCTGCCCCTGGCTGTAAATTCCTTGGACATCGTGTTCTTCGACCTTCTCAGTTTCCCTATTTCACTTGCCAAGGAGTTTTCCTAGCTTCCTACTATCCTGTCTCAAGATGAAGACAGACCGAATAAATTCAGCCAAGGAGTTAGCTTTTGTAGGGCAATAAATCCTGTTCTTTTGAGGAATTGTTAAGTGACTTAGCTATAAAAGTTCATTGTTTTTCTCAGTGAGAGAATGTATGGTGAGCTTTACTTTATGAAAATATTATTTAGATACTTGAATCTTTATAGTAGAATATAAGAACCATTATAGAAAAATGTTTAATGTATTTTAGGACTGTTCAGTTTGAAATGTGCAGGTATATGTTTATTTTTTTAAGTAAGTTTTGGGACTGTTTTCTTCCTTATGAACTAGAATTAAAAATGTTTTCATACATTATATAACATACTATGTAAAATACTATAATATTTTATACTATAATATATAATACTATGTATATATAGTGACTACTAATAGCAAGTTTGTGAAGATTAAGGAAGTAATCTATGTAGAACACTTGGCACCTAGACATTATACAATGTATGTTAGCTATTATAATAATGGTTTTATTTTAGTGTGCATGGTCAGTGTTACACTGGAAACTGTTTCCAGGACCCAGTTAGTTTGGCTCTGTCACAAAGCTGCACTTAGTTTTCTCTTACTTAATTATCTGTTTGGGAAATGCAAAGACAATAATATTAATAGTTAATTCATGTTGACTAAAACTTTAAGATGTATATTTAATATGCATAATCTCTCCCCCTCCCTCATTCTCCCTTTAAAATGCCCAATCAACTCTGCAAAATAGGAATGGAGCTCAGCTCTTTCTCCTACTGTCAGTAATTATTGACTAAAATCTGTTTTCGCCATTTTAGCCAGGGTCCAACAGAGTTTAACCTTTGTCAGAACCCAAGAGTGAAAGCAGTGATCTCAGCTACTGTTACTCACAGTCGGCAGGCTTGATGCTAGTTCTCATGGATTGAATTGTCTCCTCCTCCAAATTAGTATGTTGAAGCCCTGATGTCCAATGTAACTTCATTTGGAATAGCGCAATGAAAGAGGTAATTAAGGTAAAAGAGGGTCATAAGAGAGGAGCCCTAATCCAGTAAGACCAGTGTCCTTATAAGAGGAGGCAGAGATCCCATAGTTCTCTCCGCATGCGCAGGGAAAGGCCATGTGAAGGCGCAGTGAGAAGGGAGCCAGCCGTCGGTAAACCAGGATGAGAGGCCTCACTATGAATCAGCCTGCTGGATCTTGGTTTCGGACTTCTAGCTTCCAGAACACTGAGAAAAATTTCTGTTGTTTAAGCCACTGAGTCTGTTGTATTCTGTTAAGTCAACCCAAGCAGACTAATACACTCCCGTTGCCCCATTTTTACTGTAAGTGAACAGTGATAGCATATCCAGCCTGAAATTGGCATACTGACTTGAGGCCCAGTCCCCTCTGGAAAAAAAAAAAAAAGTTTGGATCATGTCATCAAGTAAGCCCCTGAAATCAACAGGTGGTAGCAGAGAGCCAGTGGAATCTAGCATGGGTAGCTGAGGATGGTAAAAATCAGTATCTATTGTGGACCAGAGAGCAGTTTCTATCTACTTTTACATTCCTCTGGAGAAGTGAGTCTTACTAGATTCCTGAAGATGCTATTCCCTGAACATATGTGCAGAGATGCATCTCAGTGGTGCACAGAGGGTCTGTGTGGACGAGAGTATGTGCCCCCCAGATCTCTCTTTACGGAAGGACTTGCTACCCCAGCTGCTGCAGCAAATAGTCTCCACGTGTTGAGTGATTGTCTCAACTGCAGAGCCATCTCACCTAACAGCATGTTTTCCCAGGGTCAATTCACATCTGATGACTGATGGAGGTAGGAGGATAAAGGCCCATTTGTTTTGCCCCACAGCAAGACAACTCTGAAGGTTCGCTTCAGCTCCAGGTGATTCCTGGGGTCTGGTGAGGCTGTCTGACCTGTACAGCAGTTTGGTCTCTTCCTCTTCTCAGTTCTGATTCCTTCCCTTCCACACTGTTGATCCTGACAGTGCTCCTTTTTAAACATCTTGGACTCTAAACTCTGTCTCAGAGCCTCCTTTCTCGAAAATTTAACCGTAACATTCACTAACGATTGTGGGAATGTTGTTAAAATAGAGAATGTCCAAGGCTTCCAGTTTTCATTTGGGGTCCTAGTTACCAATTTCATGGCAAAATGCTAAGTCATACTCAACATTGTGTTGCACTAAACCAGTGATTTACAACCTTTCCCATCTCATGGCACACACAAACTAATTACTAACATTCTGCAGCACAACATAAAAAATATATATTTTTGCTGACCTGACAAAAAATAGGAATAGGTGGCATAATTTTGATTCATCTCACTGGACAGTTATTGTTGTGTTGGCTGTTGTCTTTTTTTTTTTTTTTTTTTTTTACAGTCTAAGGGAAAAGAGGTCAGTGCCCCTTACTACATAGTCAGGTATTGCATGTTTTAAAAATTCATGTGGCACACCAGTTGAAAGTTGCTGCATTAAACAATTGCCTTTTGCCTTAAGTTTGTGTGAGTTGGTTTATAACCAAGAGAGTCCTAAATGTAACCAATAGATGAGGAGCTTACACATGAAAATATGTAGCTGTTTTATTGTATCTTCACTGTCGGGACTTTATCTCTTTGATGCCTCCTTTCCTTAGAAGGCTATAAATGTTGAAGGCAGATGGAAAAAGGCTAGTGTAATAGAGCTGAGAAACATTGAATTTTCCTTCCATGGGTGATATATAACCAGGTATAATCTTATAATCTTTGTGCTAAAATTGTGTCAAACTGACAGTCATTGCAACTGATATTAAAGGGAACCAAAACAAATGGGACAAGCTGTGTGTGATCGGCTTCTTTTGAGGGTATCCATCCATCCTGGGTAGACAGCCTATAATTCTGTAATTATGTCCTGCAAGCTAAGTAAGACGGCAACAAAAAGCATCAATTCAGTTTCCACATCATGATAGGAACAACACGGAATAAGTGCATCCTCCTCTATTGATTGATTGCTTTTCCGAATAGTTCCTATAATGTGACATTTCTTTGGAGTATCAAATCCGTTTACTGCATTGAGATTCCACTCGGATTAGCCATGTCCCTTCACTGAAACTGATTCTTACAGAGGAAGGAAAAGGAAAAAGAAGTCTTAAAATATTTCAGTAGAAGAAAAATCCTTTAAAAGTTAAACTGCCTATTTTATATTATAAACAAATCATTAAATAATAACTTTAAATATTCAAGGGAGTTTTTACTTTTAGTATGGTATAGAACTTAGATTTGATTAGTGGAATATTGTGATCCAAAATGCATTTTAAAATTATTCTGTTAGTCCATCATACTTAATTGCTATGACCGATATTTTAAAGTCCATCATCATCTCTCTTATTTACTAATATATGTACTTATTTTTCATTTCCCAGCTTTAAAAAATGAAAATTATACCTCCCTTGTTATCAAAATCTTAGATGAATATCCTGATGCTCTTCACAGAGTTAATGGGCAGAGAACAGAGAAAAGAAGAAGCGGAGCTCATGAGTCCCAGCGGCGGCGGCCTGGGTGAGAGTGTGGAGGACGATCACTGCCCTGGGCCTCAGCAGAGTCTCTTCTTTTGTCCTTTCATCCAGTTTTAATCTTTTGTTATTCATACTGATCTCTGATTTACCTGACAATTTTCTAACAAATTCCCCTTTCAGTCACGTTAGCCAAGCATTTTATGTTGAAACAATAAGGGCAAAATTGCTGATTGATTCAAAACTTTAATATTACCTAAAAATATCAAATGCCAGATTGCTATAGGGGATAAAAATAGAGAACTACTATAGCTAAAGGGTAAGACAAGGAGTTTTTCACTTTGTCATTAAATGAGTATCCTACTCATTTTCCTTCCTGATCACTAATTTACTTTTAGGATATTTTCTCTCGGTATGCTTCCAGAATGTATTTGACCTAAGAACATGTCTCCATTCTGCTGAAAGTTCCTTATTTTAGCGGAGACATGCCAGATTATTGTCAGAATGAAGAGTCTTTTGGATATTTGAGTTGTCAGGATGATAGATGAGTCTAAAAAAGGCGGTAGGAACTAGAGGCAGCAAATCCTATGTTCAAGAGTTTGTGCTTGATCTACAAGCCTGTGAGGAGCTTGGGAGCTACTGGGTGAGGCATGCATTTTTAGAGAAATCAACCTGATTGCTATACAGAGAATGAACCGTAGGACATCTAAAATCAAAACAGATGAAGCAGTTAGTTTTTTTAAGTCCAGTTGTGATGTTGGAGGGGAGACCTAAGACGGAGACTTACTACAATTAGTACAAATGCCCCTCCCAGATAACCACCAAAGGAAAGAACACAGATCTGTCCTGTAGGCAGACTTCCTCCTTCCCTCTCTCGCTCTCTCCCTCTCTCCCTTCTTGAATTTAATGTTTATTATGTGCCCTTGTTATGCATTATGCAAGCTACTTAGTGGGTGGTGGAGAATGAAGCAGGTATGTCATCCACGCCCCTGTCTGTAAGCTAGGGTTCCAGAAAGAAACAATGACACACTCCAAAATACATAATTTAAGAATGGTTTAGTAAAGGGCATATTTTAAGAAGAAGTGTAAGGTTGTATCCTGGGGCCAGTGTCAGCCCTTATCACTCTGGACCTGAAGAAACAAAGGAAGGGAGTGGTTTCTGAAGCTTGGGAGAAGGCGGCATTGAGAAGAGGAGCCAGCTTGAGAGAAGCCGAGACCTTCAGTTGGGGTGGAGGGCACTGCCAGTTCACGGTGACCTCTTAGGGGACTGGAGAGTAAAAACCGTGACTACCTTTTCATCACCCTGCTTTAGCCTTCCCTCCAGTATCCAGCTGGGCTCCCAGTTGTTCAAACCTAGTAGAAGGACAAAAGGCCTGGGGATGAAGTCTCTGATGTTTCCTATTCAGGGCCTCATCAGGGAGCAAAAAGAAACAGTGCGGACGTTTGGAGAGTTAAGTGGGAGGAGCAAACAAAAGGTATCCAGAATGCCAGGAATCTCCCTGGGTTTTCTGTATATGTAAGCAGGAGCTTGTGTTTTTCAAGACCGTATCTAATGTTTGTTCCGACCTGGCCTCACCGATAAGGAATGGTTCAGATGGAGGCAAAGGACCAGTACCCTCTGGCTATCCCCCTGTCAGGTCTTCCCAAGAGGTAGCCTTGGACCATATGCCCTTCAGGACCGTCTTCTCTTGAAGTGGGCAGGTTTTTTATAAACAAATAAGCTATACAAAGCTAAATATTCGTTAATAGTGTGCTCAGTGTAGTGTGCAAATGAAATTTGTGTGCACTTACCTAGTTCTGTGGCATGTGGCACTGTAGGCAGACTGTAGCATGTGTAAAGTATTTGAGTAGAAAAATACCGTGTGCGTGGACTTCGCCTCCCCTCGATGTGGCCTATATTAGCCACTGTGCACATTACTTGGTCTTTTTGCTTTTGACAGTGTTTTGGATCTGCGATGATGAAAAGCTTTCATGTCAGGTCTGTAAGATGCACTGCCCTCTATTAACTTTTCCTATAGAAATAGACAATAGAAGCTTCTGTCGCTGGCAATTTTAAGTGCATTGTTCTGAACAGAACTACATTTAGGTTCTCAGCTAGCCCATTACAATGTAAAAGAGGTAATAATTACAACCAGAGTAAATTTACCTAGGTAAGGGGAATTTGTGAGTGTGTATTTATATTTGATATTGTCAAAAAGAAACTTTTTAACATTATTAGCATTCTTGGTATCTGGAAGAATAGATTTAGATTGTAAGGAGTTGGAGACTAAAATCTTATTTCTGTATGTCTTGCAAATGGACATTAATAAAATTCTTTCATTAGATAGCAGAGGGGGCTGAATTTGTTCAACTCTGCAGATATTTACTGCAAAGATTTATCCCAGAATAACTAACTTTTGGCTCTTTAGACTATGCCAGTGTTTTGTTTGGTGTTTATGCCAGTGTTTAACTTTAGTACATTTTTTTTTTTTAACATGGGAGAATCACAACATTAAAAAATGAAGAACTACAATGAGAAAAGCCACTGGAATCAGATGACAGTGGAAAAGGACTGCCTCTCTCCTGTACTCTCACTGGCTAAGATAATAAATTAAAACCAGTATCTTGGCATGCTGGGGCAGGGAGGAGCCAAAAGTGAAAGGCTGTATGGACTGCTCTGGGGAGTGTGAATCGAGTAGGGATGAACCACAAGACTGCAGCCCAAGTGTAATGCCCCGTATTTGGAAAACATAAAGGCCGAGCCCTCCGGGGGCCTCCGGGGAACGCTGTCTGTGCTGCACAGAAAAGCCTGCACTTTCAACCTGCCATATGGAAGGACATTGGAAGTCAAGCAAGATGAGTCAGGAAAAGAGAAATGCGCATAGAAAATTTCACCGTTTCTCTAAACTTCTCACAGGCTCTAAAAATCCAGATGATAGGGAGGACAAAAGTCAAGTAAAAACAAAAGAACAGATTTTTCTCTCTCTCACTCTAGGTCCCAAATAATGGTACCGACATGTACTGGAAGAGGAAACCTTTGAATGGAAAATGAGATTTAATTTCTGATTTAGAACAGACGAAATGTTTTAGTAACTGAATGTGAATCTCATTGAACATGGACTTTGACCCTTTAAAATGACTCAGAAGTTATGTGGTATGTTTGAAATGTGACTGGGGAAATGGGAACGAGGACGGGATAGAGCGTGTTTGAAGGCAGGCTTGGTAAACAGAGAGACGTCCTGGTCCGGTTATAATATTGGCATAGGATTTTCCACATGTTGAATTTGAAGACACAATAGCCTAACTTGTCAGTATTATGCTTTTTGAATAACTTTATTTCATTAGTAAGGTAATAAGTGCATTGAAATAATTTGGTTTGAGTGTAATATGACTAGTATTTATTGTTTAACCTGGGTAAACTGAGTCACTGGGTCTTGGCCTCAACAACTGCTACCTTTCCTTTCTGGTACTTAGCTCTTTAACTTCCAGGAACGTTCTAATTAAGACTGACTCTACAGCAGCACAGACAATGCTTCCTCCCAGTTTCAAACAGCAGATTCTTTGGATAGATATGCAAAAGAATTAGATGAATGGGAATCTGCAGTATGGGAGGAGAAAAACAAGTAAAGTTTTTCTTTCTGAAAAGGAAGAACAATTGAAGGAGGCGGTATTGGAAAGGGGTGTGTGCACACATGGCAAGGAAAGATTAGGAGTTAGTGATGGGTTTCCTGATAGATGGTAAAGAAGGTTTGAAATGTAGGAAAATTTAGAAAAGATAATAGACTTAGACAGAAAGAGAAATTTTCGTTCTTCTCGAGGGAGAGGAAGAAGCACGGAATTGACCAGAACTAAAGTAGAAAAACAAAGGAGGGCAGATTTCATGAATTCTGTACATGTAATTTAAGATGGTAAAACATGAAATTGTATTTTCTGTGAATTTGGGAGAGTATTGTGCATGGATATACTTCGTCCTGGATACCTTACTGTATGGCCCTAAAAAAGTCGGAACACGTTCCCTGTGTTCATGTCATTTTAAGTGTAAAGTTTTTGATGACTAGACAGGATGCTCATTTTCCTCTCATGATTCAAACTGAGAATTGCCCACAAAATCTGAAGGTGTTCACAGCGAAGAGTGTTAAGGTCCCAGAATAGAGCGGATGAAAACTTATGTTAGCCAAAGAAATGCGTTCCACCAAGCAATCGCTGTAAGCAGGGCTTGGAGCCCACTCACCCGAGTGATGAATGATTCAAGACGCCATTAGCATGCGGCTCGCCGAGGAAGCCTGGGCGCTAGCGCCGCTCCGTCTTCCACCTTCCGCCTGTTCTGACAGGTCGGTCTTTCGCAGCAGGTTTCCTAATTGGCACTCCGTTTGCAGTCGTCCTGCTGCTGGCCTGCTCTCCAGCTGTGCTGACGGGATCATCAGCTGCATTTTCAGTGAAGATGGCACCGTCATTTTCATGGTTCCTTTTGATTTCTTGAGGGGTTTTTTTGCTAGTTTTTACAAAATGTATTTCTAGGGGAGACATCATTTTGGTAGTTGGCTTGGGCAAAACTATAAAATTTGTACTATGAGGTAAAAATATCAAAAGCACTGTGAACTATTTGAAGAGCCCAATTCATAAAGTGTTGGTATTTGTTCATTGAGCCTCTAGAGAGAGCAGAGGTGGGATCTCCAGACTGTCTTCTCAGATTATGTTTGAAAATGCTGATTTTTAATAACCCAGGGTGAAGAACAGCTAATCAGCCATTTCCTTGAACAGTAACTGCCATTTGATATATATTCTTCTCCTCTTTACAAGCTTTATGCAGTCTCATAATTTTATATCTCATTATGTTCACTGGCATCTAATATAAAATGCCAGTGTATAAATCAACTATGATATTAGCTTAAATTGTGTAATAAATTCTGTCACACTTTAGAGTTTTTGAAAAACTTCACAAACTTCTTTGTAACTTTACTTATTAGAATAACATAAAAACTCACCTCTTTCACTTTCATGTATAAGAATGCACACATAAATAAATGCACACGTAGCAAGTTTGGTTTATCATTTCAGGAATTTACTATTGAGTTTTTACTTTTGGAAAAATGTCTATTCAGAGCCTCTAAGTTTTTAATGTGAAAACAATTTAAAAGATTATCCAGAGTTTTGCTTCTGCCCAGGTTATAGAAAATTGGAAAAAGTGTATCACTGTCAACCAAATACAAGATAATCTAAATAAACTTAAAAATTATAACTTTTGTTTTGTACCCACAAGAAGTCATAGCACAAGCACGTTACCAGGTATCTAATGAAAAACAGGTCCCTCTGAGGGCATAGAACCCAAGACAATCCTTTACCTTGCACCACAGTCTCAACTGTGCATAGTGGGAGAGTCTGAGATGCTGGGCTCCACACGAACGGGCAAACATCCAGTTAAACTTGGTAACAAACCACTGAAGGCTGAGTGTGGAACACAGTGAGAGGATAACCCCTCCCTCATCCCACAGACAGGAGGGGAATTTGCACTCACTCTCAGGGTCTTCTCCATGGACATCTAATATGTGCTCACAAGAGAGGCTGGAGGTGGGGTGGGAGGTAGCGAAAGCCTAGTCCCCAGGGTAGAGTCTGGAAGAAGAGGAGCAGCCAGCGCTCTGGGGAAGGCTCTAGGGTGCCTGCTGCCTTATGAAATGAAAGCCTTAGTCTCTGGGAGAAGAACAGCAAACCTGTGACCCCCAGGACACAAGTGAAGATCCACTTCAGACACAAAAACAAAATGTGCTATCTCAGAGAGGGGAACAAAAGGTAATTGGACTTTATAAAAATTAAACTTTTGCTCGGGAAAAGACACTAGTAAGAGAATGAAATGACAAACAACAGACTAGGAAAAGATTTGCAAATCACCCTTCTGTTAAAGGATTCATAACTAAAATACATGAAGAATTCTTACAACTCAAAAATAAGTAAGCAGCACAATTTAAAGAAATGGACAAAAGGTTTTAACACAGGTCAAAGAATACATAACTATGTCAAATATTAGGCTTATTAAAAGATGCTCAACATTATTTATTATTGGAGAAATTCAAATTAAAACAGCAGTGACATAGTATTACACATGTATTTGTATGGCGAAGTCCAAAAAGCTGACAATACCAACTGTTGACAATGATGCAGAACAAGAAAAGCCAGTAGAATTTTCTTTGTTCTTAATCGTTCTCAAAGGAAGTAAAAGTAAGTAGCAATGCACTTTGGTTTTATAGTGTATGTAGAATTATGATGACAGTAGCCCAAAAGACGCGATATGGAAGTAATAGCAGTTAGCAACACCATGCTCGTGATTTCTCCTATGAAGAACTAGGGTTCCATAAAGAAATGCCAGGGTTGGGATAGAGAATGTACCAGGTGAGACTGGAACTTCTTTTTGTACTATAAAGTAAGGAAGCGTTCAAAAATAATGGGGATATGTTGAAAGTACATAGGAGCCAGCTTTGATGGGGTTTCCAAGGGTCAGACTTGGAAAAATTTGAGTCTCAGATAGGGACAGCAATGGGTCACGAAATAGCCATCCTATGCTTGTACTGCCATAAAACAAATAAACTGAATTTGAATTAGGAGTGGGATTTTTATAGAGTCTCGAGATAACTTCCAACAAAGTACTGATTCATTACAAAGGGAAAGTGTGACTTTTTAGTGGAGAAGCCTGGCAAACACTGCTTTAATTATTGATCAAAGTGAACATTATCAATAATGGAACAGGTGTAAGTCCTGAGACTCTTGATAGGATGCAAAGTAAAGGACAGAGTATCAATAATATGCAAATGTTAATTTCCTTTGTTCAGTTTTCATATTGGATTATGTAGAAGGCTGTCTTCATTCATAAGGAACACACACTAAAGTACTTGGGGAGGGGTAGCATCATGTCACCAGCTAACACTCAAATAGTATAAGCATAGTATATTTTTGAGGTATTCTTACAAATTTTCTGTTAAGTTTGAGATTGTTTTAAAATAAATAAAAAATACTTTTGACAGTTTTAATTGCAATTTACATTTCGTGTCCTGTTCTTGTTGCAATAAAGAGATTGGTACAAACTATGAGGAAAATTAAATTAGTAATATTGGTGAAAAATTTCTCAGAGATCATTTAATGAGAAAAAAATTAAATTTTACACACTGAATTGAGATTCAAGGTAGTTAAGTTCCCAGAAATCATGATACTCATATTATGTTCTAGAGTAATTAAAATATTTTATGACAACAGTGGACTATGGAAAATTATTAAAACTTTGATTTGAGCCCTGGCTGGTGTTGCTTGGTGGATTGAGCGTAGGCCTGTGAACCAAAGGGTCGCCAGTTTGATTCCTAGTCTAGACACATACCAGGGTTGCAGGCCAGGTCCTCAGTGGGGGTGCATGAGAAGCAACCACACATTGATGTTTCTCTCCCTCTCTTTCTTCCTCCCTCCCCCTCTCTCTGGGAAAAATACATAAAATCTTTAAAAAAGTTTGATTTGAATATATTTTTCATCATAAGATTTTTATAAAAGGCAAATTGAATTCTAGGTACAAGAACATCTTTATTTTTTAGGTGTCATTAAATACCAGTGACATGTCCATCTCTAACTGTTACTCAAATTTAATCATTGAAGACTTGTCATGAAATAAGGCAAGCAGGCAGAAAGGTATATCTAATCCATTTAAGGTCTTAATGGTACTCTTTACAAAGTATTAAAAAAGTCACTTAGAGATGGAAATTATTTTGTTTTTTCTAGATTACATTATCAATTTCCCTCTGATCTTTTCAGTGGTTTCTGAAATCCCTGTGTTACACAATGAGGTTGGCCTCAGGGATGTCATGTTTGTATAGCCTTTAAATAAGGGTTTACTGCTGTACTCACTGACTCTATGAAAGAAATGCCACAGTTTGTTGATTTATTGCTTCTTTGAATCTGAAGGTGCCATTTGAAACTTGGATGTAACAACTTACTAAATGGTGTTGAGGGTTTCACCTTGGAAAATGAACTATTTGAACCCTGGTTGCTGGGGGATCAGATTTCCTTTTCTTGGTTGTTTAGAAGCTGTTTCTTCTAGCAGTACATGTGTGTGTTTGAGAAAGAGACTTGGAGGAAGGGGCAGATGCAAAAAGGAGAGAGCATGAGAGCAATCATAAATTATTATTATTTTTATTGAATTTATTGGGGTGACGGCTAATAAAATTATATAGGTTTCAGGCGTACAATTTTATAACACATCATCTGTATATTGTGTGTTCACCACCCCAAGTCAAGGCCCCTTCCACCATTTAGGGCCCTTAGACCCTCTTCTACCTCACCTGTAAATTATTATTTTGATTTATGATACCCATTTGTGGTGGTTAGGGTTCTTTTTAAACATCCAAGGTTCCTGGGCTCACAATTTAAGCAAGTAATATAAGATTGAATTGTTGACATCTCCAATCAGTTTGTGACTAAGGAACGCTTTTGGGTCAGTGGTCCCCAGCCTCTTTGGCCCTGCGGACCAGCGGAGCTCAGGCGGGAATATGAGCGATCGGGAGCCGCTAGAAATGCAGATGAAACTTCTTCGCCCCTTGCCGCTCAGCTCCTGCTGTGTGCCCACCCAGTTCCTAATGGGATGGCAACCCCTATTTTAGGTGACATTCAGGTGCAAATATTTAGTCTGAGAGACTGGATTTGTACAGGGGATTCCTTGGGTTCTCAACAGACTTGCCCCATAGGTGATAACTGAGTCATTGTGCTTGTTATGAATAACTGTATACTTTACAGTTTAGAAAATGCCTCCTATTGGTACAATCAGAGCCATAGAGTATATTCCTTAATGGGGAATGAAAAGACCCAGAAGTTTCTGCATTTTGTGAAATCGCAGTACTAGAAACTGAGTAGCCCTAGGAAGGCCTGGAGTCTTATTCTGATTTTTTTTTTTTTTTTATAAATCCTTACTCGAGGATATGGTTAATGATTTTAGGCGGGGGCGGGGCGGGGAGAGAAGATATATCCATTGGCTTTGCCCTGCACATGCCCCAGCTGGGGACTGAGCCTGCAACCTTTTGGAGTATGGGACGATGGTAGAGCCAGTGGAGCCACTCGGCCAGTGCTTATTTTGATTTTTATTTTTTTGAGTGGGTCTGATATACATTCTAATACATTATCTCAAGTAGTACATGGAGGTCAACTGATACTTCAGTGTCATACTTTTCAAAACAGTTCACAGCCTCCTTTTCATGAAAATGAAAATCATCTTTTTTTTTTTTTAGGTTTTTTAGGATGAAGACCTTTGATCTAAAGTCCATGGTCTCTGTTGATTCCATGATTTAGAGCACTATCAAAATGCAGAGAAATATAGCATCTCTCTCCTGACGGCTTGGTCTCCAAAAAGTGATTAAAATTTGAGTCCACAGAAATACCAAATGGTAGGACCGAGTTTGATATCTTTGAACATCTGCAGTAGCATCCTGGGCAATGATTTATCAATTGTATGCATTGTTTTCCAAAGGATTTTCTTCTATCAGTGAGAGTCACGAGTTAATATTAAAGCAAAGTTGACTGCGACGCTGAAGCGCCTCATTCTCAGAGGTCAGGTACTAACTTAGGCTTGAATATAATTATGATTGGTGTAGGACACGGAATCTCAAGGGGTCTGGGATGCTTTGAATAGCATAATGTATTGAAATGAAACCCAAACTTCTTCTTATCATCACAATTTTGACCATATCTGCATATCACCTATGCTCCTGTTTACTTATGTTTTTTTAGAAAATAGATTCACTTTTATATTTTAAAAATTTATCTAGAAGGGAAACTTTATATCGCTACTACACAATGCCTATCTCTTGCCAAAAAGTAGAAAATAACCGTACCAGAAACCGTCGACGATGATCTCATGTTTCAGTGGAAAGATACAGTCTTTCTGTTAGGTAGACCTGGATTAAATCTTTGCATGTTATATGTACAGTTACATGATTGGTGGTTCTCTGGTAGTTTCTTATCATATCATAACCTTAGTTTCCTAATCAGTAAAATGGATATGATTTTACCTAACTTTTGTGTTCTAAACAAAATAAGTATAATGAAATTATAGGTGAAAAGCAAATAGCAATACTGGGACAAATTAGATAGTCAGTAAATAGCAACTCTTATCATAATCATCTTTTTAAAAGCTGTTTTCTCATCTCCATCTGCTGAAATCCTACTCAGTCTTTAAGACTTATACTTATAAATTACTTCTCACTCCAATATTTCTCTTATTTCTTCTGCCGTAAATAAAATTTTATTGTGACATTTAGAAATAATTTAAAAGCATAAACATAAACAGTAAAAAAGGAAAATGTAAACTTTTTTGTTCTTATATTGCATGTGATTTTCTCTAGTTTTAAAACACGCAAAAGATCATTAGTATAAGTTTGAGATGAGTTTGTTTGTTTATTTTGTACCCAGAGAAGAGCTGTTTTCACGAAACTGGATTGTTTTTTAATTAACTGAAGGAGGGTTGTACATTGTGCCATGATTTATTTTCAACTTGTTATAACAATAGCACATGTACGAATTGTAGAAAGAATTTTTTTAAAAGACCACAGAGCCTAAGGAGGTTATAACTTAAAAAGCTCCCTTATGAACAAGATTGTATTTATGCATATTCTTTAGCTTCACTTGCTGGAGTAAGGGCTTTTCCTTTAATGACCCGAGACATATTCTCTGACTGTACAATTGGATACATTCCTATTAGGGCAGCAGAAGGCTATTAAACCTGAAGAGATCAGAGTATAGCACAAAGTAGAATAATGGTAAATGGCTAATAAATGTCTTCATGCATATCGCAGTTCTTCTTGATGTCATTAGTGTATTTCCAATAACTTTATATAATTCATAAGCAGCTATTTAAGTTAGTTTAAGAATGTACCTAATGTTTTTATTTTAAAAATCATTTTAAAGAGGGATGCATCCAGTCTTTTACATGTCAAAACCTTGACAAATTTAAAAGATAAGAATAACTGAACACCTTCCTTCCAAGCAAGTTGGCAGAAAAGTATATAGTATAAAACTGATTCTTTTCCACAAGTGAATTAAAAAGCCATAAATACATAGATATAAATAGATGCACATAACACCCATTCTCATTGCAAAATAATAGACACAAAATATATTAGTTTCCTGTGTATAAATAGTAATGATCACCACACTAAGTCTAATTACCATCTGTCACCATACAAAGTTAATATTATAGACAGTATTCCCCATGCTGTATATTACATCCCTATGATTTATTTTGAATTTTAAAATTCAAAATTTGGATTTGTGATGCTTTTGATTTTCTGTGCAAGCTGTCAGATACCTAAAATAAGAAACTGTACAAACATCAAAAATTTAAAAAGCAAAAGAGACTCCAGTGTGTTTTCCGTGGGAATTCGTTAAAATTATCAGTGACTTTGGTGCTTAGTCTCTACATCTTTACTTTGCTAGAGGTAACATGTTGCTTTATGTTAAAGTATAAACTGTTATATTAAAAAAAATTAAATATAAATTGTGACATCCATTTTCCCATTACCATTGCTTATCTTTTTATTAAATAGCCACATTCCTAAAGTGGACTAACAGGATCATAGGTAGTAAAGTAAAACAAAAATAGCAAACAATCAACCAACCAAATAAATAAAAAAGAAAAACAGACTGATTGGTGCCTAGAGAAACAATTTGCAGAGGAATTCTGCAAAGTAAAGAGTTGATGTTGAATCTTGCATTGTTAAATGACTTTGCACAAAAATTATATTGACA